>JACXGM010002899.1:0-44415 GCA_016801145.1 Umbra pygmaea | reverse complement strand
AATGTACAGAAACAGTTTTGATGATCTGTAGCTGTAAAAGGATGTACAGAAACAGTGTTGATGATTTGTAGCTGTAAAAGGATGTACAGAAACAGTGTTGATGATCTGTAGCTGTAAAAGAATGTACAGAAACAGTGTTGATGATTTGTAGCTGTAAAAGGATGTACAGAAACAGTGTTGATGATCTGTAGCTGTAAAAGAATGTACAGAAACAGTGTTGATGATTTGTAGCTGTAAAAGGATGTACAGAAACAGTGTTGATGATTTGTAGCTGTAAAAGAATGTACAGAAACAGTGTTGATGATCTGTAGCTGTAAAAGGATGTACAGAAACAGTGTTGATGATCTGTAGCTGTAAAAGGATGTACAGAAACAGTGTTGATGATCTGTAGCTGTAAAAGGATGTACTATTAAAACCTTTTGAAGACTGTTGTGAATGTTTTTGACATGCAAATTAAGTTTCTCCATATGTGATAGAAATGCCATTGATTTGACAAAATATTTACAACAACTTAGAACAACATATATATTTGTGCACTTCTTTCCATTGGTAGAGATAGTGTGAGTTTAATCTTTTCATTGTAAAATCATTAGAACAGACCTGATGTCTGACATCTCCACAAACCAAGTGAAAAGCATTGTTGTGAAATTTACCGACAGACATGTATGTAACCCAGATAGCTTTGTGTCAGAATAAGAAACAACACATTTTTGTGCACTTTTCAAAAGGCTTTTATCCCCATAATAATACAGACTCTTTCTCCAGCCAAGTGTCACAGCATCCTTGTGTGACTTGGGCATAACGAACAGGGCATGGGTGCATCTGTCTGAGTAATTAGCAAGGATGGATAGACCGGGACAGAGGATGCAGACTGACACCTCCTCCACATCACTTCAACCCCTATCAGCTCATCTAGGACTGGACTCCAACAGACCTTTAAGGATCTCTGAAGAGACCCGCCAATGGCTAACACACATACACACACAAGCAGGTGTTTCTATCGAAACACACACTGCACCTAATTACACTTGCATTGCTGCTACAGACACATACTTAAAGTATGTTCACATGTATGTAGTCCCTTGGCTAAAGGCGAAATGTGCATGACATTTTAATCAGAGCCTTAGGTCTGGACTGAGCACTTACGGTAGTTGGTAATGTACATGGTTAACATGCACAAGCTGTCCTTTCTGACAACATCATCACACTTGCATGTAAATTAGACACGAGCTATGGTACTATACCTCAGTGAGCATCGACAAACCCCAAATGTCCATGGACTTCCATTTTTGGGACTGCCTTGCCGGGCCTCAATTGGCCAAGAAAAGACATTAGTGATTGGTAAATATATTCGGCCCAAAATCTAGATGTCCATGTTTGGTCCATATTTAATCAGTCCAGACTATCCACTTATCTGGCCCAAACTATAGACCTCCATGATTGGATAATATTTAGTCTCTCTAGACCAGCCTTGATCTGGGCCAAACTATAGACATCCACGATCGGTCCATATTTAGTCTGTCTGGACCAGCTCTGATTTGGCCCAAACTATAGACCATTGGTGGCTGCTGGTCTTTCAAAGAGGGAAAGCTCATGTTCGGCCTACATCATAAAAATTATCCATTTATATATACGTATATTCTGCCCTACGTTCCTTTCCAAGAAAAAGTTCTGTGACCCTGTCGTACCAACTAGGCGTCTTCCAGTTACTTGACCAGTGTCCCCTCAATGGCCAGCAGAGCTAGGCTGATTAAACGGCCTTAGCCCATTGTGTTACGGGTGTAGGACTTGAGCTGCTTTAAACAGGAGAAGCTACTTTCTACACCTGCAGATGTAGCTCCAATTGTTGCCACTAAAGAGAACAGTTTGTAAAGCTGAGGCATTGCACTGTCCAACTCCATGTTTTTAAGGAACACCAAGTATTCACATAGCTTTCCCCTGTTACCCTGCAAGTCCTGATCTGATTACAGGACTTGAAGTTCAGTCCTCAGTCTCCCTGAATCAAAGTGATGGCCATAACTTTTATTAGGACACTTTGGAAGACCTCCTCTGGAAACACTTGTCTCATGTCGTCAAATTTCCCTGCATTGACTAATTCTACGAAGAGCATACTTTCCAAATATAATTTCTAACCTGAAACAAGGAATGTGGTGTATAATAGTATGAACTGTATGATGAAACTTCGCTAGCAATTTCGACAAGCAAATACCAAGAAATATGTTGCAGCAGTTTGTCTTTCAACTACACAATCCGCGATGGAACTCAGGTCGAATTGCTTAGAAAAAATTGCTGAAAATGCAGTCTTTCGACATACCCTCCAATCATGTATGTCATATTTCACCATATTTTGTTTTTACATTTTAGGGCAAGCCAAGTTTTCATTGCACTCTTAAAGAAATCGCACCTGCTATAGCCATCCATGTTTGGTCCATATTTAGTCAGTCTGGAACAGCCTTGATCTGGCTCAAAATATAGACATTGATGTCCATATTTGGTCAATATTAATGATGATAATAGTAATAATAATACATTTATTATATATATAGCACCTCTAAAAGCACCTTTATAGAGTACCTTTAAATCGCTTCACAGGCAGACATAACAACAGAGAAACGACACACTTGAAATTAGAAACTAAACAAACAATGAATAATCATGTAAAAGCAATATTAAGTGGGTCCGGATCAGCCTTAATCCTAATTAAACTATAGACTTTTTTTGAGAAAAAGACCTGGTGCGGGATGGCAATCGGGAGAGTCGGGTGTTTTGCGGCCGCGAGATCCGGTCTGATAGTAGTTAGATACCGCTGGTCTAAATGTCTACAAGTCTACTATTTCAAAATGTCTACTATCATTTGTCAGAGATCTGTCGATTTTTGGTTGACCAAAGAAAATCTAAATCGGTGAAATCTTCAAAATGTTGGTTGCAGACACTCTTCCGTTAATAGGCTAATACCGATGTGTTATTAGCATATATTTCCTTCAATTAAAAGCAAACAGATACATTGGACGAAATTAAACATAATAATTAGGCTATCCTTGATTTTTTAACATATAACAAACAGAAGACACATGGAGAAATATTGCCTTGCAACGAGATTAACCCTTTGAACCGGAATCCTATAGTATAGGCTATGGTGCGCATTAGTCGGCTACAATCTAAATGCAAAATTATGCCGATTATTCTATGACTATTGGTAGCTACTTGTTATTTCTTTCTTTATTTTTTCATATAAAATGTACAGAAAGATGATTTACAATATACATTAACAAGAAAAAATAAACAGCTTTTTCTCCACTGCAGGAGCGACATTTTAGGAAAATGGACAGTGCAGCTGCCTATCATGGGCCTATAGGCTAAAACTGTTACCTCACAACACAACATAACAACACAAAATAATAAACTTTGACAGTATCCTACATAATGCCAATTAGATATAGCCTACTAAATACTGTACTAAATCATTTACGCGATAGCTGCCTGACATGCAGGCTGCATGTCAATTTCCGTTTTAACCGCATAAGTTGACAAACCAATCAAATTAATTTACAATTATTTTAATAAAATTAAGAACAAACACCCTTTTATTTACATTCATGATTTAGGTATATTCAAAATGATATATATTTTATTATGGTAGCCTATGGATAAAAATGTGGTACTAAACATGTGGGATTGGTGACAGGCACGTCAGTAAAAAAAAAGACTTGTCCATGCAGGGTGAGCACAGCTGACCCTAAAGCCCGCCCATAACGCCGGGACTACACTACCGCTACGCTAGCGAACACCCCCCACACACAAAATTGTACCCAGCACTTCTGAAAATGCACTTCCGACAACGTCTTTGTCCCCACCACATTTCAAACCAAACTGACGCCTATGGCTACACATAGTGATGTTGAACTGAAACCCTCTAATGGAAATGTTTAATATTTGGTCCATATACTGTAAGAATTAAGAAATGAAATAACACCTCTTTCCACAAACAAATAACAAATAATGTTTATGATTATTTCAGAACTACTTTATCAAACCTGCATGGTGGGATCACACCCTGGTATGGTAGTGCGGAATCATGTCCATTGACAGGCAGGCACACGTTGTCTTCTTACACTGTTTTTATTTTTGGTCAGTGCGATGAATATTCTTACAATTGTTTCTTAAAGTTTCATTTTTGTTTCATAAAATGCCCATATACTTCTCGATTTAAGGTGTAGTTTTTGCTGTCTTCTGATTCGAACTACCATGCTAGCTAGCATTCTTAACAAGTCCAGGTAGCAAGCTAGCCAATACTTTATTTTCAACATGGCTTTAAATGATGTAAAGTAGGTCATCTTTTCTGAAAGGACAAATTCAACGCAAAATGAACCTAGGGGTTAGTAACACATGGGTATCGAGTCGGTCGTTACCTGGGATATGTTTTCATGCTAATCGAATGGGCCTAGTTTTAGTGCAAACTGATAATTACCTTATAATGTAAGTTGTGAGGGCATGGATGAAGTAAATAGTAATCACTATTTTCTACCACTAACAAGGCTCAAAATAGCACCACACTTCCATGGTAGCATAATGAGTGTCCCTATATGCAAACCGAAGCATTGAGAACTTTGTAATTGTAAAGACAGTTTATTAAAAAGATTGTTTAAAAAACAGTACCGTTCACGTATAAAGGCATGATCCATCTTGGGAAAATAGTCTTGATCAGTAGAAACACGAACGCCGTGCTTCGTGAGCTGAACTGTGACTTTGAATCTCCCATGTCAAGAGGTTTTTCGGTCATTCATGCCGATCAAATAGCAAGACTTACTGCTGGCGATGCAAACTAAAATCAAACACGATTTGCTTAAAGTTCAGCTCACTGGTTGAGTCTGTTTTCCTAAGATGGCTCCTCCAAAAGTTGCTCCTGCTTCTACGCTCATGGACAACTCCTACTCATGCTCTCCTTTCTCTGCAAGAGGCAAGATTCAGAATGATTCAGATTTCTCTTGTTGATCACGTCACATCTACGTCATCACGTCACATCTACGTCATCACGCTCAGCTTGAGGCTGCGCAACCCCTGCACAGGGCAGTGCAATTTGGTACAGCGCTGCCCAAAGTAAGGGAGCAAACCAAATTGTTACTGGTGTATCTTTCCACAAATTGGACATAAAAATGTTTGCTTTTATGGGTCAATATTAATTAACGTGTTTTCTCCCTTTTACAGCTGCAGTCAAGAAATGGGATTCTAAGGCCACAGATCACCTTGTCAACACAGGAATAGCACAACACCTCACACGCACCAGAGAGAGCAGGGGTGGTTACACACAGGCCTATTTTCAGACTATTAAAGTTAACCGATTTTTTACAGGCAGCCCTATGTCCATTCTTTGAGTGCTTGTAGATGTCTGTATTAAAGATACATTTTTGTGCATGGGCAGTGTACCTAATACACTTGTAAAATTCATGTAAATCTATCTAATATCTAAAATATGTAAGAAATAAATCAAAGCACACATCCAAAAAACACAAGATTCCATTTTAAACTGTCAATCTGTTTTTAAGATCAAACTAAAAATAAAAAAATAAACTATGTGCACCTAAAGACTGAAAATAAACAAATGCCTTTGTTATGGAACTGCACCAACTACATGGTGTTACGTCCCCAGTGTAAGTGTATGTGGATTTCTGTATGCCCTGTTCTGTGTTGGTGTTCTGTGTGTGTTTGTTCTGTTCAGTTTGTCTGTTACACACAGGTGGCGCTAATCATCACCCTCACCACCTATCAATGACCGCTCCCTTCCATAATCTGGATCACCTGGTTCCAGTCATTAACAGCTATCCCATCATGCGCCATTTTGTGTGTGACACACTCACTCTGCTTGTGTAAGGTTTCTCTATGTGTTTGAGCTGTGTTTGGTGCATTGCTGTGGTTTAGTGTGATATAGGTTAGGGGATGTTTTTGTTATTTTCTTTACTTTGGTCCCATCCAGCCTCTCCTTCTCCCTAATGTAAAATGTGCAATACATTCCATTGAGAAATAAAAAAAAATTGTACTATATGCATTTTTTGTCAGCCATTTAAATTTAATTTAGCAATGTTATATTTCAGGGGCAGAAATAAAAGTAGACAACGTGTTATTTGAGGTTGTTGAAAAAAGCCTTGAAAATCTGTCTTTAACCGCATGGACAAGACGTCCTTTTAACGTCCGTCTTTTTTAGAGCCATAAAATACGTAGTTAAAACTTTACTCTGTAGCAAATTCAGACGTTGGCACAACTTTTGAAAAAATTGTCTATTCTATGTGTGTGAATTACGTGGTTTTAGAGCCATGAATGACAGTAAAAGCATTCACTGTGTACCAAATTTGGACGTTTGCACAACGTCCGACAAAGTCGTCTATTCTACGTCTGTGAATTACGTCTTTTCTACATCGATGACTTACGTATTTGGGCCACAAAAGACGTGCTAAAAACTTTCACTCTGTACCAAATTTAGACATTGGCTCGACATCCGACAAAGTTATGTTTAATACGTCTTTTTAACAGCTTTGTGGTCACTGGGACAATACTGAAGTCCATCTCTGGAACTCATTAGTTCTTTGGACTCATGGTTACAACTTGTTTCAGCTATTTTTTGTTTGTGTAGAAAATGTAATTTAACCCATATGAACATGAAAGTAGTTCTACAGCCAATATACAGTGCCTTGCAAAAGTATTCGGCCCCCTTGAACATTTCGACCTTTTGCCACATTTCAGGATTCAAACATAAAGATATAAAACTGTAATTTTTTGTGAAGAAGCAACAACAAGTGGGACACAATCATTAAGTGGAACAAAATTTATTGGATATTCCAAACTTTTTGAACAAATATAAAACTGACAAATTGGGCGGGCAAAATTATTCAGCCCCTTTACTTTCAGTGCAGCAAACTCTCTCCAGAAGTTTAGTGAGGATCTCTGAATGATCCAATGTTGACTTAAATGACTAATGATGATAAAAAGAATCCACCTGTGTGTAATCAAGTCTCCGAATAAATGCACCTGCTCTGTGATAGTCTCAGAGGTCCGTTGAAAGCACAGAAAGCATCATGAAGAACAAGGAACACACCAGGCGGGTCCGAGATACTGTTGTGGAGAAGTTCAAAGCCGGATTTGGATTCCGAAAGATTTCCCAAGCTTTAAACATCTGATCAGAGATGCAGCCAAGAGGCCCATGATCACTCTGGATGAACTGCAGAGATCTACAACTGAGGTGGGCGAGTCTGTCCATAGGACAACAATCAGTTGTATACTGCACAAATTTGGCCTTTATGGAAGAGTGGCAAGAAGAAAGCCATTTCTGAAAGATATCCATAAAAAGTGTTGTTTAAACTTTGCCACAAGCCACCTGGGAGACACACCAAACATGTGGAAGAAGGTGCTCTGGTCAGATGAAACCAAAATCGATTTTTGGCAACAATGCAAAACGTTATGTTTGGCGTAAAAGCAACACAGCTCATCACCTTGAACACACCATCCCCACTGTCAAACATGGTGGTGGCAGCATAATGGTTTGGGCCTGCTTTTCTTCAGCAGGGACAGGGAAGATGGCTAAAATTGATGGGAAGATGGATGGAGCCAAATACAGGACCATTCTGGAAGAAAACCTGATGGAGTCTGCAAAAGACCTGAGACTGGGACGAAGATTTGTCTTCCAACAAGACAATGATCCAAAACATAAAGCAAAATCTACAATGGAATGGTTCACAAATAAACATATCCAGGTGTTAGAATGGCCAAGTCAACGTCCGGACATGAATCCAATCGAGAATCTGTGGAAAGAACTGAAAACCGCTGTTCACAAATGCTCTCCATCCAACCTCACTGAGCTCGAGCTGTTTTGCAAGGAGGAATAGGCAAAACTTTCAGTCTCTCGATGTGCAAAACTGATAGAGACATACTCCAAGCAAGTTACAGCTGTAATCGCAGCAAAAGGTGGCGCTACAAAGTATTAACTTATATACAGTTTTTTATTTGTTAGAAAAATTTGAAATATCCAATAAATTTCGTTCCACTTCATGATTGTGTCCCACTTGTTGTTGATTCTTCACAAAAAATTACAGTTTCATATATTTATGTCTGAAGCCTGAAATGTGTTAAAAGTTCGAAAAGTTCAAGGGGGCCAAAATGTTTCGCACGGCACTGTAGTTCTACAGCCAATATAGTTCTACTGTACATCACAGTGTTTGTCAAATGGGGGTACATGTACCCCTAGGGGTACCTTGGAGTACTGCAGGGGGTTCATGAAAGTTTTGCAAAAACGCAAATTAAAAAATATGCATAATTCCTAAAATAATTACACTATTATAATGAATGAATTAAGTGATGGATTCTAAATATTTGAAATGTAGCATTTAAATGTTTTTGTTTATAAAAGGTTCTTGTTTAGTTAAATCTATCACTGCCTGTGCTGTATTGTACCTCTTTATATAGACTTTTGTTTCTACCAAAATGTTTTGCGCTGGTCAGGGAGTACTTGACTTAAAAATGCAATTCAAAGGGGGTACAATATTGAAAAAAGTTTGAGAAACATTGACTGCAATATAGTATACATCCACTAAAGATCTAAAGCTACTAAATTCCTACTGCAACTGTAGTTAATCAGCCCATATAGTTCCAAAACCACTACAGTTATACATCCACTATAGCCTACAGCAGTGGTTCTCAAACCTCTCCTCGGGGACCCCCAGACAGGCCATGTTTTTATTTTCACCCTGAAATGACACAACTGATTAAATTAGTCAAAGGTGTAATGTGTAGTGACTAATTGAATCAGGTGTGCCATTTCAGGGTTAAAACAAAAACATGGCCTGTCTGGGGGTCCCCGAGGAGAGGTTTGAGAACCGCTGGCCTACAGTACATCCACTAAAGTTCTAAAGCCATCATATTTCTACAGTCACTATAGTTTTCAAGCCACCATAGTTCTACCTCATCATTAATTGCACTCACCTGGTGTACCAGGTCTAAAGACCCAGATTAGAAAGTTAAAAAAATTATGAAACAGCCACTATACACATCCTTCTCAAGAAATTAGCATATTGTGATAAAGTTCATTATTTTCCATTATGTAATGATAAAATTAAACTTTCATATATTTTAGATTCATTGCACACCAACTGAAATATTTCAGGTCATTTATTGTTTTAACACTAATGATTTTGGCATACAGCTCATGAAAACCCCAAATTCCTATCCTAACTATCACAATATGCTAATTTCTTGAGAAGGACCTGTAGTTCTACAGCCACTGAAGTACTACAGCCACTAGTCTATAGCCACCAGGTGGCATCAGAGGTTTCTGACTAAACTGAAAGAGTGACTAGTAGTTTCATGCTTTGACAGATTTCACTGTATACATTATGTAGACTGTGCATTATTGATATGTGTCAATGGACCCTAATTATTTAACCTACATTAAGAGACAAAGTTTCACCTCAGCTTAGTAACTGACACCAGACCTAAATGGTCTAAAAACAACCATACAGAAAAAGGTTGGGTAATGGTTTAGAGATTAACATGCATTTTCTGATTGTGTGCAGTGTCCACAGATAAAATAAATGAAAGTAGATACGCATTCAATTCAAATGTAGTCATTTGGTTCTAATATGGATTTCATGATTGACAATACAGACACTGTATGCATCTATTGGTCACAGGTAACTTCTAAGGAAAAATAGGAGTGCCTATTAGAAAACCTGTTAATTGTGGGATGTGTCAGGTCAGTCAGTATATAGGCCTTAGAAGAGCAGACATTTTCAGCCCCCAGAAATTATGTAGACCCTTGCGACATAAAGCTGCAAAATTATAATGATGAAAAATGAAGTGATGACAACATAATGGCGAAACAATGGGCCTCAGCATCTTGTCATGGTATTTCTCTGCATTTAATTGTAATGAAATGTGTTCCTTGACAGTAAATTATGCCTGCTCACACCTCAAACATACTACCACTAAGGGGCACTCTATTCACAAAGTTCACATCAGCAACCACTCACCTCACACATTACCATACGCTGTCTGTCATCTGCTCTGTGGTATTTAACCATGCCCAACTACAGTCACATCAAGACCCTTTTTAAGAAGCAAAAGAACTTCCCTGAGATGTCTTTTGTTAATAACAACAACATTTGGGGTGTTATTTATTATTATCTTATTGACAGGACAGTAGGAAGCAGAGGCTTGGGAGTTAGGTGTGCAGTTATGTTTTAACCCTGAATTGGCACACCTGATTCAATTAGTCAAAGGTGTAATGTGTAGTTAACTAATTTAATCAGTTGTGTCATTTCAGGGTAAAAACTAAAAACATGGCCTGTCTGGGGGTCCCCGAGGAGGGGTTTGGGAACCACTCGTGTAGGTGACAAAGGGCACAGCCAGCTGAACAGGGACTCAAAAAAAACTGGCACCCAGAGGGCAAGGGCATAGGAGTGTGCAGGGGCATGTCTCCCCTAATATTAGAAAGTAGTATTGTGGTGCCCCCACATGATAACAGAAAAACATTGTCTCCCCCAATATCAAACTCACTCTACGCCCTTGCCAAAGGGTGTGTTCCAAAGTCGGGAGCTTAGACCACTACACCAAACTCTGGCTCCCTAATCAATTTAGCCGACATTCTTATCCAGAGTGACTTACCCCTGGAGCAACTTAGGGTAAAGTGCCTTTGTCAATGACACAGCACCAATTTGGCATAGTCGGGAATTAAACCGGCAACCTTCTGCCTACAAGTCTAACACTCTAACCACTGAGCCCCCACAAACCTAAGACAGTTTTTGATATTTTGCAAACCCCCCGTTTTGGTGCCCTGGTGGCTGGTGTAATGTGAGCCTACAGGTGACAAACCCAGAGGTGGTCCTGGGCTGGCGTAATTACATGTGGGACTTCATGCCAAATCATCAGAAAAGAAAAACAGTGCTGGAGACTTGTGGTAGAGAACCTAATAAGAAATGTTAACCAGAGATTTTATTAAGTGCAAGGTCCCTCAAAATGTGACTAAATTGTTTGACAAAACTGAACATTACACGTAATGATTGAATAGCACAATCTGTTCTTTGATACAACACACCTGTTGCAACACAGATGCAAACAAATAATTTAAAGACATAAGCTTATTTTGCATATGGAAAATGTCCGATCTTTTATTTTAGCTGATGAAAAATTGGACCAACACTTTACATATAGCATTATCACATAACTTCGTTCAGTGTATTTTGTTGTAGTCACATTTCACCAGAATGGCTGCTAAACAGGCAAGAACACATCACCCGTCAACAAATCAATCCCCTAATCCAGTAGCAAACTGTAGAGCAAGCTCATCCTCTACGTGTTGCTGCACGGTTAGGAAAGTGGGGTGTTGACGTTCATGCACACAGGGAATCACAGGAAGTCGGAGGACAATTTTACAAGATTTAATTTATTAACTATGATACATATCACGTAAGGCCGTCGTCTTCATACACCATTTTCAGTCAGACAATTTCCATTGTTTGTTGCGGATACACAGTACTTCATCTTTCATTTGTCTTAAGCTATTTTACCTTTGTATTGTTTTGTTCACACTAATTTCATGTTTAAAAAAAATTAGAGTGGTTGAACCTTCTCTCTTTGTGTTTTTAAATCATGCACTAAATGGAAGTGGCCTTAAACCATTCACAAAATCGTAAAAATGTACTTTCAAATCATTGAAATACACACTAAAAATGTTTTCTACCATTGACTAAAGGGCAAGGTGTTAGACCCCCTAACATACAAATAAACAACAATTTTTAGTATAGCGTGTACTTGTTTCTTTCCTTCATTGAAGAGCAGATCTGTCAGAGTTGATAGAGTTTCCACAGAGGAGTCCAATCTGATTAGGAACACTTATTGGTCTTCTGACAAACCACATCGGGTGATTAGAAAAAATACCAATGAGTGAAAAAAAAACACCTGTATCAGAAATGAAGGGTGCAGCCATATGCCTGTTAAGACAAAGTCACATTCTACTGGGAACATCATAGCAGTGGTCACAGTCCTGTCTATCTTCCAGACAGAAGAAAATCCCAAAGATAAGTACCAGTGGTCCCAAATAATAAGTAGAGTTGACCTTCAATAGAGCAGCCTAAGACCCATCTACCTGGGCGGAGTAGAGCCATGCCTCCTGGCCAGAATAAACCCAGTAGAATGTGGTAGCTGGTTACTGTGCATAGTTGGCTGCAGTTACACAAACCGCCTAATTGTTTGTTGGTATATCGATCACCAATATCAATTCTTTTACCAATAATAGTGCCAAAGATCAGAATTGGTCTGCTTGTGTAAATACAGCCATTGACATACTTCAGCATTAGCCCATCTACAGGTGCCCAATCAGTTTACTGTAACTATAGAGATCTTACTATACTGTAGTTTGCTGTAGTAGCAGTATGTTCTAAACGCACAACTTGGCTCGGTTTCAGTTCCTTAATATTAGATGAGTACAAAGAGCTCAATTGGCTAGACCCCCACGGCAACATATCCAACAACCTATCATTTTGCAACAGGGCAGTGGTTTCCATGGCCACCAGATATAACAGAGGAACAGTAAGTGGTAGAAGTCATGTCTCCCAAAGCGCTCCCGCAGGCTGCAGTCTTCTGTTACTGTCCATCATTCCCATAATCAATCTTCAACATGGCTAATTCGATAGACAATCTCTAACTGATGCAGTGGATCTGAGGTCATTTATAGGAGCATTCTTCTCCTGGATCATTAACAGTCTGACAAACTGACCTTGGCTCAATCTCACGTTGCTAAAAAAACAACACTCAGCCCAGCCGACTTCTATACATTTCGACCATCAGTAAAGAAACAGCAGTCACAGAAATAGAATGGTAACATGACAC
Organism: Umbra pygmaea; assembly: GCA_016801145.1. NCBI lineage: Eukaryota > Metazoa > Chordata > Actinopteri > Esociformes > Umbridae > Umbra > Umbra pygmaea. Next base: position 31,545 of record JACXGM010002899.1, on the reverse strand, counting down.
GGTGAAGATGAAAGAGGAATATGAAACGAGTATTATGATTGGGTTTTCCATTGGTTTATAAAGTGAGACCAAATAACGTTTAGAAGTCCCTGTCTACTACTGTCACCTGGCCATTAAAACAAGTTACAAATCAATTGATGAAGGTCGCATTTCATGGAACTTAACACCAGAATTCAAAAGTGCTTCAGATAAGTACATGGATAAAAAATCAAGGGTTTGGATGTAAACGTTCTGACACAGGGCCAATGCGAATGGCTGCTCATGCTGTCAACTCAACAAACTAAAACATTCTGGACCAACAAACCTCTTTTTAAAACTAACGAAAACCCTAAAACATTCTGACCATTAAAGTGCGTCCCTGGATGCCCCCTGCTTTCCCACGCCTCCTCCCCCTTCCCACTGACTCCCCCCCAGTCAGGGCCCTACAGGCAGCCAGGGACTCGACTGGCCACCTGGCCAGCGCCCCGACGAGAGAGACACGACCCAGACATCCAGTAGCTACCTTCATTTACAAAGAAATGCACAGAAAACTGTTATACTCACATCTGGGCACATACAATATTTTTCAGTTTGAAATAGAGGCTTAGACCTGTGTATAATATGATAATGTATCGCTTTGTTAAAAACAGTAGTTTTGCAGAGAGATGCTTACTGTAACAAGAACACCATTTCTGTTCCAGTTCCCGGCCTTTCACTGGGTGAGTCCTGGTCAAGGGGTTATGGGGGGAGGACAAGCTGGACTGCATTGGCACACGTGGGGGGGGCTGGGCAGCATGATGCTGGTCACAAGTGGCAAGTTTGTTAGACGCTCCTCTTCCCCTCTCTCCATTTACCTTTGTTATTATCATTGACCTAACAATGTGGCGTGTGTGTGTGTGTGTGTGTGTGTGAGACTGAGGTCCAACATCAGGTCAGGGGTTCAGCGTGCGCACCCGTCGCCGTCCTTCAAAGTGTCTCCTGCTCGGCGGGGGGGTGGTGGGCATGCTGCTGGAGTGGAGGCAGCAGGGACTGCATGGGGGACTGGGGGGTGGTGGGGGGCGACTGCTGCAGGGGGCTGAAGTGTGCGGTGCCGGGCGGGGGGGAGGAGCGGTAGCAGGAGTAGGCGGAGCCCCCGGTGAGGCTGGCAGTGGGGGAGGACGGGAGGCCGGCGAGGCCCGTGGGGGAATCCAGCAGAGGCTGGTTGTAGAAGAAGAAAGCACACTGGTGGATGAACGTCTCAATGATTGTCTGGTAGGTCCGCGTGGCCGTCAGAGCGTCCATAGTGGTGAAGTCGGGCCGCATCAGCGTGGGCCAGAAGCAGATGGACAGGTTCTCACTGGTCATCAAGTTCTGTCTGCTCAGCTGGCTCACCCTGGGAAACAACACAACATCAACGCCAAGTATAGTGCTCCTACAACATTACTGCTAGTGTAATAAGAGCAATGCAAGTATTAGAGATGGTGGTTATGATGCATGGTTTTGATCACAGTGAATGCAGGGGTATGGTCTTAGAACCATTTGGCCAGTCCGATCACCACTCACTTGTGTAAGTGGCCCATGACAAATCTGAAGACGTCATAGTTCTCCCTGGGGAATCTCCTCAGCACATCCTTCATAGTGTACAGTCTCTGTTCTCTGTCGTTGATCTCTGAGTTCACAGGAGGGAAGGAATGCCATGACTCATGTGTTATCAACACTGACTCCATCTGTTACTCCATATGCAGCACTTAGTTACATATGTACAGTTACAGTATAGCAAAAGAAAACATATCCTCACCCAACCCCTCTACACAAGGTCTTCCCAACCCTTTAGCCTGACACCTGATTCTTTTTATAATGACAATACTGCTTATAAATGTCTAAACCTGTTTATAAATACATTACTGTTTACAAAGGCCTGGTCCCGTTTACAATTACAACCATGCATCCTTAAACACACCTCACCAGTCAGCTGGTCTCAGCAAACATTCCAAACCCCCAGTACCCATATAGATCTCCAGTACCAATAGCACCACAGTACCCATACAGAACCAGAGTACAAATAGAAAACCTGTACCATACAGAACCACAGTACCCATACAGAAACCTGGCATACCCATTCAGAACCCCATGATACCCATACAGAAACCCAGTATAATAATAATAGTAATAATAAATACTTTTCAAAGAACCCAAAGTGCTTTATAATTGGAGGAAAGCCCACCTCATCCACCACCAACGAGTAGCACCCGCTGTGATGCACTGCAGCCATTTTGCCCCAACACTCACCACACATTAGCTATTAGGCAATTACCCATACAGAACCCAGTATACCTATACATGTAAAAATACAGAATCCCGGTACCCATACTGAACCTCAGTATACCCATACGTATACCCCATACAGAACTAGGGATGGGCATGATTAATCAATGATCGATAATTGATCATTAAGAATTTTGTCGATCACATTCATTTGTTATCGATAAAAAATAATGCAGGTTGCTTTGCATATAGGTTTTGAAGCAATTAAATATATTTCGCTGTGGCAGCAATTAAACATTTTACCACCCGAGGGCCATATTTGACACCATACTCAAGTTACCTGCAATTTTCCATTTTGATTTCAAAAGTAATCATGAAGAGGAATAAGGTTCCCCGGGCAGAGTATGTAAGTGGAGCGGAGTGGGATCGGCCCAGAAGGCTCTTGCTCAATATCGCTCCAGTAGTGCTCACTTCACATGGTCAGGACATGTCCAGCCTAATGAGCCTCTACGTGTGCAGGTTACTTGCCTGGCTAGTGCGCGTTGATAATGTGTCATCATGGAGTTTGCTAAGTACTTCACTAAATGAACAAACCATAGTGCAAAATCAAGATTACCTACAAAAATGAAAAGGACAGAGTGCAGGAGAGGGAGTGAGGTTAGCTATATAGTGGTCACGATTAAAGAGTTTTTATAGAATATGAAAAGACATAGGCTAGGCCTATCTCTCGCAAGCACGATATTGTATGTGTGCACATGCGAACAGAAAGGAACGAGGTGCGTACAGTCTACTGTTTGGACAGAGTTATAAAACAAGCAATTAAAACATTGTCTTTGTATTACATTATAGCCTATTTTCATTGTATGCCCACATGGAATCTTTCTTAATTTTGTTAAAATTTTAATTTATCTTCACAATACACACACACCCGTTAAATCTCTCCTTAATGCAATGATCTAATCAAACAATCACATGGCAGTCGCTTCAATGCATTTAGGGGTGTGGTCCTGGTCAAGACAATCTCCTATAGTCCAAACTGAATGTCAGACTGGGAAAGAAAGGGGATTTAAGCAATTTTGAGTGTGGCATGGTTGTTGGTGCCAGACGGGCCGGTCTGAGTATTTTACAATCTGCTCAGTTACTGGGATTTTCATGTACAACCATTTCTAGGGTTTACAAAGAATGGTGTGAAAAGGGAAAAACATCCAGTATGCGGCAGTCCTGTGGGCGAAAATGCCTTGTTGATGCTAGAGGTCAGAGGAGAATGGGCCAACTGCTTCAAGCTGATAGAAGGGCAACTTTGACTGAAATAACCACTTGTTACAACCGAGGTATGCAGCAAAGCATGTGAAGCCACAACACGCACAACCTTGAGGCGGATGGGCTACAACAGCAGCTGACTTCACCGGGTTCCACTCATCTCCACTACAAATAGGAAAGAGGCTACAATTTGCGAGAGCACACCAAAATTGGACAGTTGAAAACTGGAAAAATGTTGCCTGGTCTGATGAGTCAGAATTTGGCATAAATAGAATGAGAACATGGATCCATCATGCCTTGTTACCACTGTGCAGGCTGGTGGTGGTGGTGTAATAATTTGGAGGATGTTTTCTTGGCACACTTTAGGCCCCTTAGTGCCAATTGGGCATTGTTTAAATGCCACGCCCTACCTGAGCATTGTTTCTGACCATGTCCATCCCTTTATGGCCACCATGTACCCATCCTCTGACGGCTACTTCCAGCAGGATAATGCACCATGTCACAAAGCTTGAATCATTTCAAATTGGTTTCTTGAACATGACAATGAGTTCACTGTACTAAAATGGCCCCCACAGTCACCAGTTCTCAACCCAATAGAGCATCTTTGGGATGTGGTGGAACGGGAGCTTTGTGCCCTGGATGTGCATCCCACAAATCTCCATCAACTGCAAGATGCTGTCCTATCAATATGGGCCAACATTTCTAAAGAATGCTTTCAGCACCTTGTTGAATCAATGCCAAGTAGGATTAAGGCAGTTCTGAAGGCGAAAGGGGGTCAAACACATTATTAGTATGGTGTTCCTAATAATCCTTTAGGTGAGTGTGTGTGATGTAGAGATATATGTATATATATATAGAAAATATATACAGTAGCTTACATTTGTAAAATGAGATTGCACTGTCTTGTAATAACATTTGTATAGTAGCCTACTGTACTTTAAAAACTGTTTGATTTTTTGTGTACATGGTCACACTTCCATGTTTATTTAAACAAAGTTATAACAATTCAAGTCGATTTAGTTTCAATATTTCAGTGATCGACATACATGGACACATATTCTAATGACGTAAAAAATTATTGGAGTGAATTTGGAGTAGGCTATCATTATTTTTCATGTGAGCGATGTGCGGGTTTGAATGGAGCGGTTGAAAAATGTGTGTAGTGGTGGAGCGGAGGGAAACAACCGCTCAGTGAGCTAAAAGCGGGATTTCAAAACTTTTAACTCCGCTCACATAGCTACTCTGTCCCCGGGCTGGCCAAGTTAGTGCAGAGGTATCTGTGCATCCCGGCAACGTCAGTCCCCAGAGCAGGTGTTTTCGGCAGCTGGACTGATGGTCACCAGATCGCGGTCACGTCTGACCCCAGATCATGTCAATGCTTGTCTGGTGCAGAAATTGTATGTGAGTTACTAGTTATGTTGAGGATTTGTTAAGTAGCCTAATCTCTCTCACCTTCTTTCTCGACTCCATGCCTTGGATAGTTTTGAGTTACCTTTTGACAAAACCTGACAGATCGAAATATTATTATGTTTTTGGTTAAGTTATTGTTTAACATGATTCATTTATTATTTATTATTTAGGAACAAACTAAGGTCTCTGTTTAAGAACGCCGACTCGCAGCTACAGGTTCCGCTGCTTTTAGAGCACCGCGGCGCATACATCTTCTATTTTAGCCTAAACGAATGTCCAGTTTAACTGCCACAAATTTTTCTTCTTCTAATACCTTATTGAGGAAAAACATTCCGTATTTCTGTATTTTCATTGCATTTGAAATTTATAAAAAGTAAAAAAATTAATTTTATAATAAAAATATTAATGATTTATCGATAGTCGATCGTTAATTCTCCTGACGATCGCCTGAGAAAATTTAATCGAATGCCCATCCCTATACAGAACCCCAGTATACATATACAGAAACCCAGTTTACCCATACAGAACCTTTAGACACCCATACAGAACCCCAGTACACCCCTATGTATACCCACACAGAACCCCAGTACCCATACAGAAGCCCAGTATACCCATAGAGAGCCCGGTACTCATACAGAACCCCAGTATACCCATATTATCAGCGCCCATACAGAACCCCAATTTACCCATACAGAACCCCAATATACCCATACAGAACCCCAGTATACCCACACAGAACCCCAGTACCCATACAGCAGTGGTTCTCAATCCTCTCCTGGGGGACCCCCAGCCATGCCATATATTAGATGCATCCCAGAGCTAACACTCCTGAATCAACTTGTTAACTAATCATTAAGCCCTTACCTGCTAAACTTAGATGATTTAGTTCAAGGCTACAACGAAACTGTGAGACGGCTCGGGGTCCCCCAGGAGGTTTGAGAACCACTGCCATACAGAACACCAGTATACCCATACAGTACGCCAAAACACCCATACAGAACCCCAGTGTCCATATAGAACCCAGTTCCCCCATACAGAACCCCAGTATGCCTGTATGTATATCCACACAGAACCCCTGTACCCATACAGAACCCCAGTAAACCCATACAGAACCCAGTATACCCATACAGCTCAACAGTGCCAATACAGAACCCCAATACACATATACAGAACCCCAGTACCCATACAGAACCCATTATACCCATACAGAACACCAGTCCACCTGTATGTAAACCCAAACAGAAGCCCAGTATACCCATACAAATCATCAGCACCCATACAGAATACAAATATACCTATACAGATTCCCAGTATACCCAAACAGAACCCAGTTCACCCATACAGAACACAAGCACACCTGTATGTAAACCCATAGAGAGCCCAGTGCTCATACATAACCCAGCATACCCATACCGAAACCCAGTTCCCCCATACAGAACCCAAATATACCTACTGTATACAGAACCCCAATATACCTACTGTATACAGAACCCCAGTGCACCCATACCGAAACCCAGTTCCCCCATACAGAACCCAGTTCCCCCATACAGAACGCCAGTACATCCATACAGAACGCCAGTATACCCATACAGAACCCCAATACACCCATACAGAACCCCAATACACCCATACAGAACCCCAGTACACCCATACGGAAACCCAGTTCCCCCAAACAGAACCCATACAGAACCCCAGTATACATCTACAGAACCCCAGAATACCCCATATAGCCATACATAACTCCAGTACACCCATACAGAACCCATATAGAACCCCAGTATCCATACAGAACTGAGTTCTCCCATTCAGAACCCCAGCACCCATACAGAATCTCAGTAATCATACTGAACCCCAGTAAACCCATTGGTATACCCCATACGGAAGCCCAGTACATGCCCATACGGAAGCCCAGGACACGCCCATACGGAAACCCAGGACACGCCCATATGGAAGCCCAGGACACCCATAGTTATACCCATACAAAAGCTCAGTATACCCATAGAGAACCCAGTATACCCATACAGAACCCAGTATACACATACAGAACCCAGTATACACATACAGAACCCAGTATACACATACAGATCATCAGCACCCATACAGAACCCCAATATAGCTATACAGAACCCCAGTACTCATACAGAACCCCGGTACGCCCATACGGAACCCCGGTACGCCCATACGGAACCCCGGTACGCCCATACGGAACTAGAGCTATCAGTCACGATATTGTTGACCGAATACCATAATATCGATATTGAGGCGTTGAAAATATTGGAGCTTATAAAGAAATATTTACACAATTACATTTTTGATAAATACTCATCATTGATGTGCATATAATAACTAAGTGGGGTAAAGTCAAATCATAAAGCTAAAACACCCTGGTATGTTCAGAAAATTACATCACTTTACTGTAATGCAGCCATTAAAACCTGGAAAAGATAACACTTCTGTCATACCACGATATTACGATATTGAAAATCTAAGACGATAATCAGTCTCATATCACAATCTCTATATAATATCGATATATTGCCCAGCCCTTCACGGAACCCCGGTACGCCCATACGGAACACTCGTACGCCCATAGGTACACCCATATGGAACCAAGTATACCCATATGGAACCCAGTATACCCATAGAAAACCCCAAAGTACCCATAGAGAACCCAGTACCCATAGGGAACCCATTATACCCACACAGAACCCCAGTATACCCACACAGAACCCCGGTATACCCATACAGAACCCCGGTATACCCACACAGAACCCCAGTATACCCATACAGAACCCCAGTATACCCATACAGAACACAGTATACCCATACAGAACACAGTATACCCATACAGAACCCTGTCTGCTCAATGTCTTACTGAAGGCCTCCAACAGCTCCACCTGCAGGAAACAGGGCACCAGCGGCTCTGGTAGCTCAGAGAAGAAGGCCTTCAGAGCCCCCGCCACCGTGTTGATGGCAAAGTCCTTCTCCACTAGGTCTAACCCATGATCTAGAGAGAAAGACAGAGGGGGGAAAAGGGAGATGAGCAGGGGGTGAAGAAGGAAAGGTGACGAGTGCAAGGAAGAGGACAGACAAGAATAAAAAGGAAAAAGATTAGGACAGGGTATCAGAGGCAGCTTTGGCCTGATTACATCACCACTGTCCTCCTCAGCTCAAGCGTCAATATATTAAAAAGCCACATATTTAACAAGGGTTGGTCGAGCAAGTGGGATGAGAACAGGGAATCCACAACAGGGCTGAAGGTTAGACAGACAGGAGTAGGTACAGTAACACACCCTGGTCAAACTGCCTCTGCATGCTCTCCATCTCACACTTGTTTCCGCTGACCCTGTACAGCCCCTCCGTGTTGAGACCTGCAGAGACACAGATAGAAACCAGGAAACACGCTTAATTAGCTCAACTCCATCTTCCATCCCCTGTCAAATCAATGAGAGCCATTCTGCACAACCCCAGCTGAACACATATGCTGTATTGTAGTTATTTGCTAATAGTAATAAGGTTTATTCATGGTAAATAGTTTGTAAATAAAAAAATCATCATCATCACACTTTTAGCCATTAAGCAGATGCCCTCTTCCGAAACGGTTTTCTAGAAAGTAAGCACATTGAAATGAAAGAACCACATCATTTGAGTATTTTACAATAAGGAGAAATATCACAGTGCAACAGTAAAATGCCTTATTTCACACTAAAGCAACAATGTACGTAGGAATGACAAAGCAAATCAAGTTTGTATGCAAAAACCGCACTTGTAAAATGGGAAATAAATGTAACATACAATTAACATAAAATACCACTGGTGTTTAATGACAAGCACATCAATTCCCTTTTTTTTAACCTGTTGCTAAGAAATTATTATTAAACTGATCAGACCACAAATATTTATTTAAAAGTCAATTTCACAAATCTGACCCTATGATCCAGAAAATGTTAGGTTCACAGTCCATTTGCATATGTCACCTCTATCAAGCTGCCCTAATTTTAACCTACAAAATGCCAATCACCAGCCAAATGGACCTGGTTATAGTGTGTATGCATGTATGCATGTATGCATGTATGCATGTATGCATGTATGCATGTATGCATGTATGCATGTATGTATATATTCAATCAACATTGGTGTGCTGACAAAAGGCAATCTGCAATAAGCAATGTTCAAAGCAATCATGTTTACAGCAATCTAGCCTACAGAGAAAACCCCTGCAGTTTTATAAATAATTCTGAGAAAGAAAAAAGCACAATTTGTTCATAATTTGAACAGCTCATCTGTTCATCTCATTCGCTCCATGTAAATCTTAAGGGGCCTTTCTTTGAAAAAATTGCATCCAAACTCTTTGATCCTTTATTTACCTAGACTAATACTTAATGGGTTGGTTTACAGTGCAGACAGAACTGTCTCTTCGCAGCTCTGGTAACAGCTGTTTTGGGAGAGGAGGACTCAATTGAATCCAAAATATCCCAATCCCATACAACTACTGTATGCAGCAGAAATGATTTTGTAAAAGGTTAAAAAGTATGTAATTTTCCTCAGGCAAAGTACAACCACAAATTACCTTTAGAAACACGTTACCTGTAGCACTACTGCTCACCATTGCTCATTGTATAGAGAACATGGTGACCTACCTGTGGTCTCAATAAAACGGACACACTTGTCGATGAAGAGTGGGATAGGTCTGTCTGGGGAGACCACGCTGATCAGGGGCACCCCAAAATAGCTGCTCTCGAGGGGCTTGGGAATTGATGGACGAGGCTTTGTTCTGGTTTTCTGCATGGAAACACAGGTATGTCGACATTGTTAAAGAATTAATCTATATGATATTTTGTTCCTTATGTTAACCATATGTTCAAACAAGTATAAAACAGTGAACTGGCAAATTGGATTTGTTTTAATATGTTCAGCATCTGCAACAACAGCTGCCACATCAAGCCACTCTCTCAATTAAAAAAAATGTGAAATATGAAAGTCATACTTTCTATCAATAGCATATTAGCAAGAAGGATTTTCTTTTTGGTAAACCATAAATTCAGCGTTTGCTGATAAAAGGTTTTGATGTGGAAAATCGCATTATCCAGGATGACATTAATTTTCCCACTTTATTGTTTCATCAATTTAACTCATTTTAAAAGAGAAAAAGAAAAGAATCAGAAAATAACTTTTTAGTCATTAACTGAAACAATGCATACCTTGGCAGTTCTCCGCAGGCTCTTCAAAATGTTCCTCTTCTTTGGGTCCTCTCCCTCCTCGTTAATGATGTCTCCTTTCAGAGTTCCAAAGTCGTCATCCTTGGATTTTGGCAGGGCCCCCAATTCATCGTCACTACCGATAAAGCTGGTGCGGAAGCTGCTGAATTTGCCCAGACGTTTGGAGCGGTCGCGGTACAACCGTGGCTTTACCCCAGCAGCTGAGAACTTCCGGCGCCGCTCCAGGGAGCTGCTGTCCGCTTCACTGTCTGAGCCGTTACCATTAGAGTGCATTCGGTTGGCATTGCGAATGGTGATAATCTTGCCCTGCGTGCTGTCATGAGGCACCGAGTAGATGATCTCCTCGTTGCTCGGCCGGGGCTTGGAAACTGCATCCATTGGTTCTGCATAGTCTGACGGGTCGTAACCTCCATCCCCACCTGGCACCCATGTCACAGCCGAGGGCAGAGAGCGACGGTGTCCCATGGTGTCTGCACTGTAGGGGTTTCGGCCCACCTTCCGGAAGTCAAAAGTCACTGTCGGCTTGGGCCTCACTTGAGGAGGTACCTTGCTGTTGAGTTTGTTCTCAAAGGAGCTGATGTCAGAGATGACAGCAATATCACTGGAGTCCAGGTCAGGCAGGGTGAATCCCCCGCCATGGGAGGAGAGGGTGCCATCATAGTAGGGTGGGGAGGGCTCCACGTCATCCACGTCAGAGTCCAGGAACATGATGCCGGGGCTGGGGGAGCTACAGCGAGGGGAGTAGGCAGTCTCATTGGTGCATGCCTCAGCCACGTTATCATACATGTGAGTGGCCTCCACTATGTTACGCTTCTCCACTACTTCCATCAGAAAGGGCTGAAACATTTCAATCCTGTGCAGGCCCCCCACCACCCCTCCGGCACCACACACCACACTGTTAAACCGGCCCTCAATCTCTTGAGCCAGCTCCTCTCCCTGGACCAGCTGTTCTCGGGCTGACTCGCTGTCAGTGAGCTCCACTTGGCTCTCCCCTACGGCCAGCAGCTGAACAGGAATGATGTCCTGGACCTCACATAGGAAGGCACACAGGGTCTCCAGGGACGCCTTTCGGCGGGCTGAGTACACAGCGATGTATCCGTGCACTAATCGGCTCTTCCTCAGGGAGAACGAGGCATGGTAGGAGAGCAGGGAGAGCTCCATCACCTGTTTGTGAGGTCCCACCATCTGCTCCAGAATCACAGAGGTGCCACTGTTGGATGTTGGCCTGCAATGCTGAGGCAGGAGGAAGGGAGAGAGGAGCTGTTCCAGGTCATAGTTGTCCCCACACATCAAGCACATGACAATGCGGATATCAGCCTCTGGGCTGGGCTGGTGGGATGAGTCTCGGGGCCCTGGAGGTTGAGGAGGCAGAGGTGGGGAGCTGCTACTGAAAGATGAACACCTTCTAGAGTCAAGAAGACCCCTCAATACTTGGTTGATCTGACTCTCATTCACATTGTGCCCATAGCCTACACCAGGAGACGCTGGGTCCAGAAAGCTACACTGCAGTCTCCTTGCTACTTGCTGTCCCTGTGTTATTAGCCCTAAAGCGGTTTCTCCCCCAATATCTACATATGTCCCAACACCCCTTTTAGTAACCAAGAGCAGAGACGTTAAAAGCTGAGCTATGTGGCTGTCCCGTCTACCAATAGTTGACTCCCGCAACCTCTCAATGCTTTCAATGACGTAGGCAAGTGACTCTTTGGAGTTGTACAGACACAGGCATCCATGCGGTGTGAAGGTGGGTGTGTGGAAGGAGTTGACAGGGAGTCGGACGTTCCCCTCTATAGGTCGCAGGGTCAGCTCATACATCTTCCCATCCAGCACGTAGCGGTCATCATTAGTACAGAGAGCTCTGATCTCATTGGCAAACTCCCTCGCTAGCCCATCTTTGCCCAATATCACAAGGTTGATTCGATCAGCTTTCATATCCCCATAGTGAGACTTCACATCAAAGAATGGGTAGCATGTTGGGAAACGTGATGAAAGGAGCTGCTCTATCTTGAAGTCTACACACTGCGGGCTGCTGGGGCAGGTCTCTTTGGTGGGGTGGTACACAAAGTGGATATGCTTCAACACTAAAGCGTCTCTTTCAGCCGGAAGCTTCTGCAGGACTTTAAACCTCTGCTCCTCCCCTAAAACCTCCTGAATGGCTCCCATCTTTTCCTTACTGGGCTTAGCATCAACCTCTAGCTCATAGAACAGCTCAGAATACTCCAAAAGCAGCTCCTGGAAGTCCTCTTTAGCATGGTCAATTATCTCCTTCTGGTGTCGGTTGTAAAGGTCCAGGTACTCAGACTCCTCCAACCATTGGTAGAAGTCTTCGTTCATAATAAAGCTGCGGGCCTCTTCCCAAGGCTTGCCAGGCGTGACAAATGGAGAACAGGCCAGCTTGTGCTTAAACTCCTGCCGCATCTCAGCCCGCTTGCATTCGTTCCTCAGGTGCTCCAGGTGGGCATCAAAAATGTTCTGGGCTGGGGTGGTCTCCAGCAAGTCTGAAGGGATACGCTCATCCTCCATGTTGTCTATGTGAGACGTGTCCTCCCAAGGAGAATCCTCCAGTACCACGAACCAGTGGGCAAAGTGCTGCTTGGACTCTAAGACCTTCTGAACCCCAGACCAGCTCAGCTGGTCGATCTCATCCAGGTCAGGAACCAAAGAGCTAAGTGCTAGAGGAAGAGTGCTTAGATAGATTTTCCGACGTCTCTCAATGTGTTCCTGTTTTAGACGGTACACATGCTGCTGAAAGAGCTTTTTGCATTTTGCTGTGCCCTCCAGAAAGACATATTCCTTGAACTCTGAAGAGGTGTGCATGCGTCGGCTAGTGTTAAGCCAGGTCTCATTGTGGTTCTTCACTATGCGGTTAACTAGCCATTCATATCGGTCTTTAGCCAAGGCTATCTGCTGACTCTGAAGCTTGAGTGCCTCAAAGTAAGGAATAATCTTGGGCTTGCCCCTGCTCTTGTCAATGAGTTGCACCAAAGTGAGGAAGGCGAGGTCAACATTAATATTAGAGCGTGCGGATGTCTCCACCACTGGAAGACTCTTTTTAGTGATGGCAAAGGTGTGAGAATCTTTGATGTAGCGTTCAACTCCCTCATCACACTTTGTTAAGACTAGCACAATGGGCTTTTTAGTTTTGCTTAGCTGACCGTAAAGGTTGGTGACAAACTTCAACTGATCATCGAAGTTGCGATTCATCCCCCTACTGACATCCACACAGAGCATAAACCCGTCAGCCTGTATCTTCCCCTCGGGCATCTGCTTCTGCTCAAAGTCCTGTTCTAGCCCCAGCTGGTCAGTGCAGAAATACATCAGCTTCTCTGCAGAGGCCAGCTTGGTAGAGGCTGCCCTTTTGATGTATGGCTGCATGGCAGTGCTGCGATGTGGCTGGAACGTCTGGTCATCAATGAACTCTGTCTGCTCCACCACATGCATCCTGCACTCTGGCCCCTCCTCCACCACCCGCCCCACCTCACCCCAGAACAGGAAGTGGTCATTGTTAACAACTCTTCCCCCAAAGTCACTAGTGCTCAAAACCGATGTGTGGTCCAGATGGAAGTCGTCGGCACTTGGGCGCACAAAGCGATTGCAGAGGCAGGACTTGCCCACTCCACACTGGCCCTTCTCCTTCTCCGTCCCTGACAAACCCACCACAATCAGGTTGTACGTGGGCGACTTCGCGTCTTGCTTCTTCGCCATCATTATCGTCTGTTGTCACTCATCCTGCCATAACCAGGCACTCAATAGGAGACCACACTTGGACGTGTCCATAAATAGGCAGATGTACCATGGGGATTAATTTTAGCTGCTGTTTCCTCTATTATGCTCCATGTTTGATCGACGTCAGTGTAGGGCTGTAATAAAGGCTTCTCTCAGTCAATCTGAATGTAGATATGACCCTGTCATAATGAAAAAAGCACACAAAGAATCAGCATTACAAAATGTCAATATATGTTAAAAAATAAAGAAATATTAGTTTGACCCAAGACAACCCAATTTCTGCTATAATAAAAAAGTATGATTCCATAGAAAACCCTTACCTACTAGGATGTCAGTTGGTAATAGAATAATAATGAATAATAATAATTTTCTTTCAGCTGAATAAGAAAACTGCATAGGGGCAAAGAGGTCTTAATCTTGATAGATAGATAGATAGATAGATAGATAGATAGATAGATAGATAGATAGATAGATAGATAGATAGATAGATAGATAGATAGATAGATAGATAGATAGATAGATAGATAGATAGATAGATAGATAGATAGATAGATAGATAATCATGTCATATACAAAAACAAAACACTATTACCTGCTATTCATATGAAATGTGTCACCACAAAGAAGCCTGCTATAAACAGGAATACACTCACAGTTCTGACCTATTATCCACAACTCAATGACAAGATTATCAGAAATTACTGACAAGGCCAAGAACAGATCAAACCAACTGCAATACTACACGTGATATGTAAAGTGGATTGATCATGTTTACCGGTACATTATCACTAAATCTAACTTGGGTATGGATCATTACCTGCTATTTACCAGTTTGGCTCTCTAGCCACAAAGCTACACACTGTACACCTCTGCCCAGAGCAAACTTTATTAAAGCTCTTGTTCTGCCTAACCATGACTTGGCAGAATTTGTAGAGTGAACAGGGAGAGTAGCAATGTACTCTTCAAATTAATTTGAATCCCATCTCAACAACTCCTAGACCGGAGCACTGAGGGGTCAAAGTATGCTGTGTCTTAATACTATGCAAGATACATCCTCCATCAAAGGTCCCGGTGACCTCTTCAGATAGAAGGCTAGGCATTGGCCTTGCATTTACTTGATTTACAAACTGTGACCTTTGGTGATCACAAAAATATGCATGACCATGGCCTTGATCACGAAAGTCAATTATGGATGAATGAGAACAAAGACTGAGGAATAAACACCAACCTCAGTATAGAGCAACAAAATGAAACCTAGCACCCAGATGACATAACTACTTACTGTATATGCATCCTAATGGCAATGATTCTAATGCAACTAAATAAAGAGAAACAGAAGATCTGCTCATCATATAGACAGTTAGTAATGAGCAACTCAAACTACATAACCCCTCGTCATACATGTATGAATCAGGTATGGCTTGAGTGCACTTGTCTGTGAAGTTGCCATGAAGCATATGACAGAGGATGAGGCCATGCTGTAGAAAGTCTATAACCAATTGACAAAAAGGAAAAGTCAAGGATGACAAGAGGATGTACTGTACAACATGAACAGACTTATTATTGTGATAGACTGCTAATATATTGCTTAAATAATGAAATTCAAAATTAAAGTACCAAGTATAATTTTAAAAGCTCACTCCTATAGGACAAGCCATGCCATTCTAAACGTACATTAATCACATGTTTAAACATGGGTATCTAAATATCGCAGAAACGGCACCGTATTGCTCAGCTGAGCTAGGCCAAACAAGCTACCAGATTGAACAGGCAAGTTCTTTGCAAATGAAAACAAGGGAGTATATCCTACCTTCAGATTGCAAAAATAAATCGCTTTATACATTATGGAAAAACATACATAACTGCACGAAATTGTCCAAAATCTATTTAAACAGCGGGTTTCGACTAATCATGGTGTAATGGATTAACAAAGGCTTTGGAGTGAATTTTCATGGAAAGGACTAGCCACGCCAGGCCTCTTGTTCACAGAATGGAATTGCCGACTCGTGTAACTACAGCAATTCTAATATTTCTGAATCCACTTCTATTTGTATAACCATATTTAATCAAAGATGCATTTTAACAGGTAATTGACATTATCTGCGAGAAATCTGATCACCAGAATGTCAAGTTCCACTAATGGTTTTCAGCCCGTGTTTCAATTTAAAATGGGGAGAGAAAGTGAATACATACCATCGCATTCTGCCTGCATCTGTCAGCCCAGCTCTTGCCGCAGCATTGGGTTGCCTTGTATGCATGGGGATACGAGTGAAACAAAATTAATGTGGATCTTTTGATCAGAAAAAACTGCGTAGGTTATTATGGTTAGCTTGACAAATTAATTGTAAGTCTACATCTGCATTTCGATGTAGTTCAATTTCATTGATCTGTTCATTTTCTTTGTGATAATAGCACTACAAAAGATGAAAACATAAATCTTCCAGTTCTTTCTCTCTTCGTGAAAAACGAAAGGCGTATAAAATCTTGTTTCAACCTCTTCCACTTGCTTCACCACGTTGCTTTTGACCAATTATATCCATTGTTGTGCCAACATAATGTTGGAATCGATTATGCACCGGACGCCCGGTCGAGTTAAATGCACTTGCCGTAGGCCTAAAATATTTCTTCTACACATGCCTAATGCAACAAAATGCTACCGTCCCTATGAATTTAACGAGATACTGTGTGTGGGGAAAGTGTATTTTTTCAGCTTCCCAACAATGGCGGCGGCCCTCCCGAAGCTAATTCTCCTCTCCTTTTCTCTGTAAAAACTGGAGCCACAGAGACAGACGCGGCGGAGACTCGCCCAGCGGCGCACACACACAACTGCAGCTGCAGCACGTATTTTTAAAAGCGAGACGCTGCTGTCATGCCGACACGCGCAGTCACCATCACTGCAACAAATATGACTTTTGCCAGCATATGTCAAGATCATATTAATAATGCTCTCTTTGACTCTGACATCTTGGTGTGTGGAGGACCGCTTTTAGTATGCATTCATGACACAAGCAGATCATTTTGACGTGCAATTTCTTTGTCTTGTTATATCAATATTGTAGCTTGCTCTAAATTCACCAAATGCATCAAAGTAGCACTTTTACGGTTTTAAGTTTCTTTATTGTTTTGACTTAGATAATAAAAACGACTCTGAAGAGATTGCAATACTCTGAAGTCAAACTGAGGCGTCCTACGTTTTAATATTTTTTTTCAGAAAATATCCACTACCATAATAAAAGGGTTTGGTCATCCAAGTTGTTTTCTATACATTCTTTTCTGTGATCTACATAGCTAGTTAGGCTGAATAGTCTAGTACAGGGTGGGGGCTTGTGTATTTATAACATTTTACTAAAGGCTATTGATGCCCCCTGGTGTATTATAGGCGTACAGTCGCGCTCGTGTGCGCTAGCTACTTAATGAGAAAATTATATTTATGCATGGGGATAGTAGTTGGTTACTAAAAGTGTTATAGTGTCGCGCAGAACAGTTATATTACCTGTAACTTAATTCATGATGATACAAATAGGGGGCAGCACTGACTCCAGTAACGTATTGTTTTATTATACGTTGGATAATTGATTACAAAAATAAACTGCGCAAGAGGAAAGTCAAATAAGCATTTGAACAAGAGGGCAGGACACCAGCATAGGACAACATGGTGACCGTTCGTCTGCAACTTCTTTAGTGCGGTACATAACTAGCTACAGTATTTCGTTTGGTTTGACGTGAACTTTAACTGGTCCAGATACAACATAGGTAAGATGGAATTACAACATTTTCTTATTATGTTTGTCTGTATAATTGCATGAGTTAACTTTCATATAACATTTTGGTAAATGTGAATCGGATATTAAATATAGACACTAATGTGTATAGACGTGTAGGTTTTTAAAACATCCATGGCATGCCTAGTTGAAGAACAAAAATTACAATCCATTACAAAAAAGATCAGAGAAGTCAGAGCGAAACTACAGTACTTACACTGCTAAAGTTTTATTTTATTTCCATAGGAAATTACTGTATGACCAACAATATGTGCATAAACTGAATATAGTAGATTATCGTAAATTACTTTGCATGAGAATACATTTATAGGCAACAAATGTTTATTGGATTTTTGACATATTTGGAGTAATCGAAAATGTCACACGACAAGGACAAATGAAAAAAAGTACATCCTATTAGTATCGCATTGTTTGCAGCTATGCAGTTTTTATAAAAAAAACATTTCAACATTTAGAGAGACTTACAAATTAATACATTTATTTTTTATTTTTAAAAGTATAAGCCATAGATTGTATAATTAGGTATAAGCACTCAAATCTGAATGAAGAATACAGGCCCCTTGTGGAAATTAGTGAAATTGCAGTATCATTTAAATTGCTTCAGCATAAATTCCAACAGCTCTCCAGTTGATGCGAATCTTCTTCTGAGGTAATCCATAAGGTGACGAATTTAGGCATGTTTTGACTGAATACATATTATTTTAACATAAATTAAACCAGTCTGGATTTCAAGAGGATTAACATGTCCTTTGCATTTGGCTTGCTGGTATGTTGACAATTCAAGCAAGTTTCTCAATATTCTAAGATTTTCCAGAAGTTCTGGTGCAAGTTTCCTGGAAATGGGATGGAATAGGCAGAACATGTGCAATCCTTCAACCAGGATTTCCAAGGAATGTAGTGATTGCTGGATGGAGTGTCAGACGACTATATTAGGGCACAAATAACACCTGTTCATAGGAGTCTGTTTATTTTTTGTTCCAAGAGTCAGTACAACATACATTCATTCATAATTTTCTTAATAAATCATTCCAAATAGAAGAGAATCATTTTTATGAAATATGTACTGTAGAAACTCACTTTGTGAGCACCACATGATTTAAATTAATTATACTAAAAGCATAGAATACTGAAAAATATGCTATGGGCACATGCTGTACTTTTTACTCCCTGCCTGTAATTTAATTGTAAAGTCCAGGGTAAAGATTTGACAGTGTATTCTAAAATTATTGAACCCCCAAAAATGTTTTTACAAGTAATAAAATTGTTTTGTAAGGCATGGAACAAAAGCTGTTTTATTTTTTCATTTTATGTAATTTGGTAGTGTTGTCTATGTTGTAAAGAATATATTTCTGTCCCGGCTCCAGCTGGTAGTAAGTAATCTACTATTTACACCAACATTGACAACACACTTACATTAAACTTTTAACTTGTTATAAACTAGCTAACATTTAAACATTCCATTTCCACTTTGTCCTTCAGGCTTTATGGACATGGAGAAGGTAAGTGTAACCAGCTATGGGCATATTGGTAGTTTTTGTTCTCTGCTACTGTAGATCAGCTTGACCTTGTAACAAGCATTCTGCCTCATTTGAGGATGATGTGTTTTACTGTGCCTGGAATTAAGGAGAACATCGGTATCTCCGCTATTTCAGTCAGTTGCGGAATGTCACAAAATATGCAACTCTATTGCCAATGTCAATATGACCATGCCCACTTTTGGGTAGACCAAATACAATAACCAGCAGTTCAATTATACACATGTATTTAAGGTCACTCAGTTGTTTGTTTACTTTAGACCTACAGTGTATATGTAGTTGTTGTGTTGTTAGTTTCTTGTGTTTGCATGACCCATGTTGTAACAATAAACTTCCCAAGAGGTAAAAAGCCCAATACAGTTTATTGTAGAAAAGGTTAGATATCTCAAACCAAGATTAAAGGCGAAGGTACCGAGGACAATCCAAAAACAATACTGGTTACACAACGTATAGGTCAGGCCAGAATAATGATCTAAGAAACTAGGCAAAGGTACACGGGACAATCCAAAAAACACAATACTGAGTAAACAAGGCAAAGGTCAAACCGGAATAACAACGATGAAACAGAATGGTGAAGAGTAATACTCACAATACCTCGCAAAGAGGCAATGAGGAGTGTGTGGCTTAAATACAGAGTGGAGTGAGCAGGTGTTCTGAATTAGGATAATTGAGTCCGGGTATGTGAAATGTAGTTCTGGGCAGGCATGACTAGGGAAGCTGTAGTCCACAGGAAGAAGAACTGGGGAATGGGAATTGTAGTTCTGAGTACTGTAGAATAGGGAAGTGGCAGTTTCCAGGGAAGAGGAACTGGGGAATGTTACACATGTCCTATTTGTAAATGTACAAGTCTTGTAATGCATTTACACAGGCAGCCAAAATCAAATTTTTCTTTTACCAATTTTATTTGCTAATTAGTTCAGCATTAAAAAAACTTCTGATGTGAAAAAATATTATGTTTTATCAAAAGATCACTTAGTGAGAAAAAATTGTTGGTCTCCCTTTGTAAGTGGAGCAGGGCTGCATGGTTGATCACCTTTCAGTTCCTCCTCTCAGATTTGCCACATTCTGTCCTTAGCCGTGGTACAGTAGTTTCCTGAAACCACAATGTCCGATGAAGGTAGATACCAGTGCTCACCTCCAACACTGTGCATGTATCTATAGGCATGTATGTACAGCCTATAGGCTGAAGCTCTACACATGTTGGATGGAGGCACACTGTATGATCTTAGGGCGGCTCATACTCAGGTGCTAACATGAATCTGACGGAAATCCTAACATGAGGGTTGTCTAAATGATGTATTTTTTATCGGGAATTCAAATATGAGCTTATTTTTTGGATAGGGTGACTCTAACTTACAAAATGTCTGTATTTCGAAGTTGCCAATTTTACTCTTTGAACCACTTTTAAAATATAATTAACATCTATAAAGGAAATAAATTATATTTACAAAGCCAAATCAAATTAGAATATTTATTAACTAGTGAATTGCATGAATATGCCTGGATTAGGGATGGGCATGATTAATCGAAGATCGATTATTGATTATTAAGAATTTCATTGATCACGTTAATTTGTTGTCGATTAAACTAATGCAGGCTGCGTTGCGTAGTGTGAATCTTGAAGCAATGAAAATAATTTCACTGTGTGGCAGCAATTAAAACATTTGACTGACGGAGGACAATATTTGAGGCCATCCTCAGTTACCTGCAAGTTTCAGTTTTGATTTCAAAAGAAATCATGAAGAGGTCATGTCGAAGTCTGGCATGGGACCATTTTGATTTAAAAATTTAATTCACTGCGATGCCGTGTGTAAGTACAACATTGCCATGACTCAGATGATGTACCACTTAAACAAAGTCCATCCGACCCTGGTCAATGTCGGTGTCTGTGCATCCTGCTCTATTAGGTAGGCTAATTTTTCTCACCCTCTTTCTCGACTCTGTGCCTTGGATAGTTCTGAGTTACATTTTGACAAAACCTGTGAGATCTAAGTATTATTATGTTTTTGGTTAAGTTATTGTTTAACAGGATTCTTTTTTAATTATTTATTATTTTGGAACAAACGAGTGTCTCTGTTTAAGCTCGCCGGCTCACAGCTGCAGGGTCCGCTGCTTTAGAGCACAGCAGCGCATACATATTCAAGTTTAAAATAAACTAACATCCAGTAAAACTCCCACAAGTTGTTCATCGTGTAATAAAGATCTCATCAAGGAAAAGCACGCTTTGCTTTTGTATTTTCATAGTATTTTTAATTTATAAAAAGTTAAAAAATTATTTATATATCTAAAAATATGAATGATCAATCAATAGTCGATCGTCAATTCTCCCGACGATTGATTAAGAAAATGTAATCGATTGCCCATCCCTAGCCTGGATACAATTGCAAGGAACAATCTTCTGACTTCCTGAACTTTGTTAGGTTGTACAAGTCCTTCCTTGATTCATTCTTGGACATCAGCCTCCAGCTGGTCTCCTGAGCCCTGATTCCTCCATCTCTCTTTTCATGTGAAAAGTACTTAGCAGAAGCCTCAGTCACTATTTTAACAATCCTCTCAATACTCTGCATGTGGCAAGGCCAGTTGAGCACCTCCATGGGGGTGTTGATGAACTTTTTTATCTCCAAGGTGGCTCTGAAAAACCTTCTGACCATCTGATCAAGTCACCAATGCTGGAAGTATCACAATTGATGTCGGGTGTCCTTCTGGTTCTGACAGCTAAGTCTCTGGGTCCCCCTCTCCCCTGATGGCCAGTATTCCCTCCACCCTCTCAATCCTCTCCCTCTGATTCTCAGAACACAGCAGTGTTTGGAGTCTGGCTTCACTGTGGGAATATCAAGCAGATCTTCTCACTGTCTGCAACACAAGTTCCAGTATTTCCTTCCTCTGAGACTTGAGTCAGTCCAGCTGAAACAGGATGTACTTAGGCCCTTCAATCTAGGAGTGCTTTATTTTCACATTGAACAAACATGGATAGTACAAGCCAATGATGAATTCAACAATTAATTAAGTTATTTCCTTAAAGTCTCTGCTTTGACACCCAGAACCTGAGAAGTCTGTTTGCTGTCGTGAGCCAGCGGCTGTGGTTCACTGGTCCAATATCCAACAGAGCCAACTTGGCAGAAAGTACTCCATCCCTGACTGCACAGACAGTCTTATAGCCATAGTGTTGATCAGTTGAGAGATCTTGAATGACTTTGTCCAGCAACTTCATTAGTGGAGGACCAACAGAGAACTGGGTGAAGTTTGGATTAATGGCCAAGTCTGTAGCAGAATCAAGGTGCTTTCCTATTGGCCCGGAAAACTTGTTGTCTGACAGAGTAGGGCCATCAAGGTCAATAATGAGATGGTGCAGTGGTAGTTCACTAGTGTGCAGGTGGCATACTAACCAGACCAGTTTTCTCCCCATGTGCAGCTCCAGCTTTCTCATTACTCCAGCATTCATACCAGTGTTGACATTTGTTGAGTTTCCTCCAATGGCCCACAAGGTCTTATCAAACCCCTCTCTTTTAGCCAAGCAAACAGGACCTTAGCAATCTGCTTTTTCTGGGTTAAAGTTGAACAGATAGTTACTGCCAGACTCACCAGCAGAACTATAGTGTTTTTCCTTGATCTTTGCAGGAAAACACTGCCCTCAGCTTCCATCATCACATTAGTCAGGTCAATCCTCCCATCAAAGAGGATGCAGGAGATCCCCCCTCCTCCCTACATTTCTCCTCAAACTCTTCACCCGTCTCTCTCATCAACTTCTCCTGTGCTCTCTTGACCTTGTTCTTATCATTCAGTTTACCTGTATTCTGTGATGATTCCTACATCAATCAGGGCTGCGGTTACTATGGCTACAGTTTGCCTCAGCCCTGTGCCATACCATACACTAGTAAGGGCAGTGTTTGGAATCTTATCATAGTTTTTTGTATTTTTGCTGCAGGCTCTGGGTCAGTTTCAGGGACAAACTCTTTTGCATTTTTTCTCTTCAATCCCATATCCTGATCACCATCTGCCAAATATCTCTCAACATCTTTCCTGGCTGCCTTATCTACTGCTGCAACATTTTCTCCCTTGCTCCTTCTTCCTTTCTCTTCCTTTCCCATCTGTTGCTTTTCCAATATCCTGTCTCTTATGCTCTCACAGATCAGTGCCTCCCATTTGTTTGTGAGTCCTTTTCTTCCAACCTTATCTTTTTGTCCCTTGATGTAAGCAAGATCTTTCACAAAAATAATTTTCTCTCTGCTGCAGAAACAGTTAATGTGGGATCCCACAGCCCTCACTGCCTCCCTCCTCACAACTAGTAATCTGACACTTGCATGTCAAAATATCAAATAACATCTCTAACTTGACCATGAAACTCACTTTGGCATTAGGTTTCCCCTTCCCAAGAGAGAACTTCACTGCCTGATTCCAGACCTCCTTGAGCTTGGACAAGATAGTCACATTTTCATTGATAACAAGTGGCTTAAAAAGAGCATTAGCTTTTCTCCACTGAAAAATCAGACCAGGGTAGATGTCCCTCACCAGCTGGTCCACTGGTTAGTTCCTCTGGTCATCTTACCATTGCTCCCTTAAGTATATGCCATACCTAAGGATGTCCCTCATAGTTGGCAGTTCAGACACCAATAGCTCTCATGCTTTCCCAACAAGATTACTAAAAATGTCCCGAACACTGACCATTACGCAAGCAATTATTTATTAGAAAATACGTTGCGGTCTCAGACCTAAATCAGGTAAATATTTACCTGATAAAAATCTGATACCGAAACGAAACAATATTAAACTGCAAATTGATGTAAGTAAGGTTTATCAGAATTGTAAAAAATATTCAGATTTGTGTTCTAAACACCAAAATACATAATTTGAACACCACTCTCAATTGAATTACAAAAAAAACTATTGAGATCATGGTATGATATGATCAAAATCAAATATCTTTGGATAAAAAAATCTAATGGACATGGAAGGGAAATTTCTGTTGACCCAATGGAGGGTTTGTAATTGTTTGAATTGAAGGTTTAGTTCTGCTGGTCCAAGTCCAGTAAGGGATGTGTGAGTGACTGGCGCTATGCTTAACATAGAGACATCAGCTGCTGCTGTGGATCCTTGTCAAGGTAACAAGGAAACCTATAAATGAAACAGTAAACATCGACTCTATGGCCATTCAAGGAAATGTCTTAGTTGAGAAACTTTAGGGATTTACTTTACATCATATAGTGTACCTCCACTGATGTTGACATACACTTAGATCACAGATGTCAAATCGGTTCCATGGAGGGTCAAGTTTATGCTGATTTTTATGTTTTACCTGTCATTTGGTGCCAAGTTCGGCTCTAGACAACCAGGTTAGGCGAGATCCTAAACAATTAGTTACATAATTAATCAAGTACAAGGTAAGAGCGAAAACCTTCAGACACTTTGCCCTCAGTGGAATCGGTTTTACACCTATGACTTGGATTGACAGGGAGGGACAGTAGGTCTGTAGACTTATGGACTAGACAGACCCACAGACAGAGCCACAGACAGAGCCACAGACAAACCCACAGACAGACCCACAGACAGACCCACAGACAGAGCCACAGACAGACCCACAGACAGACCCACAGACAGACCCACAGACAGAGCCACAGACAGAGCCACAGACAAACCCACAGACAGACCCACAGACAGACCCACAGACAGACCCACAGACAGACCCACAGACAGAGCCACAGACAGAGCCACAGACAGAGCCACATCAACACACATTGTTTGCACATTGTTTAAACAAACCTACAGTGACCTGTTCTAGTAATAGAAGAAAGTATTTGTGAACAAAGCACTTCTCTCCCAGAGCACTGTGTGTCAGTTCTGTACATGATAAGGGCCTGGGTGAAGAAGTGCATGAGTGGAAGCAAGAGGGCTAGAACAGGAAAGTGAAAGAAAGCTCTGTCTAGTAGGAGATGATGCAGATGAAGATGATGATCTCACTGTTCAGTGCCAGAGATTATACACTCACAGGCCACTTCATTAGGTACACCTTGCTAGTACGGTGTTAGACCCCCTTTTGCCCTCAGACGTGCATTAAATCTTTGTGCAATAGATTCAACAAGGTGCTGGAAACATTCCTCAGAGAGTTTAATACATATTGACATTATTGCATCACAGAGCTGCTCCAGATTGTTTTGGCTGCACATCACATCCCAAAGATGCTCGATTGCATTGAGATCTGGTGACTGTGGAGGCCATTTGAGAACAGTGAACTCATTGTTATGTTCACGAAATCAGATAGAGATTATGTGAGCTTTGTGACATGGCATGTTATCCTGCTCGAAGTAGCCATTAGAAGATGGGTACACTGTGGTCATAAAGGGATGGACATGGTCAGCAACAATACTCAGGTAGGCTGTGGTATTTAAACAATGCTCAATTGGTACCGTACTAAGATGTGCAACGTTTGCCAAGCAAATATCCCCCACACCATTACACCACCAGCAGGCTGAACTGTTGATACAAAGCAGGATGGATCCATGCTTTCATGTTGTCTACATAAAATTCTGACATTATCATTTGAATGTCGCATCAGAAATTGAGACTCATAAGGCCAGGCAACATTTTCCCAGTCTTCTATTGTCCAATTTTGGTGGACCTGTGAATATTTTAGCCTAAGTTTCCACAGGAGTGGCACCCGGTGTGGTCTTCTGTTTTAAAGTTCGACATGTTCTGCATTCAGAGATGCTGTTCTGTATACCTTGGTTGTAACAAGTTTTTATTTGAGTTTATTTTTGCCTTTCCATCAGCTCGAACCAATCTGGCCATAGTCTTCTGACCTCTGCCATTAACAAGGCAGTTTTGCCCAGGGAACATGCCGCTCACTGGATATTTTCTCCTTCTGACGATTCTCTGTAAACGAGAATGGCCAGAGATGTAGAAATGGTTGTGCTGGAAACAGGGGCGTCGCACAAGATCCTGGGCCCTATGCATAGGCAGTCCTGATGGGCCCCCATGTTATATGTATAAAATATATTCCAGACTTTTCAAGGGCCCTCTCTCCCCTTGGGCCCTGGTAATCAGTATTGGTTTTACCCCCAGTTCGACGCCCCTGGCTGGAAATTCACAGTAGATCAGCACTCTGAAATACTCCAACCAGCCCTTGTGGCACCAACAACTATGCCACATTCACAATCACTTAAATCACCTTTCTTCCCTGTTAGGATGCATAGTCTGAAGTCAGCAGATCGTCTTGGCCATGTCTACATGCATAAATGCATAGACTTGCTGCCACATGATAAACAGAGTAGATATTTTCGATAATTAAATGGCTGGTGAGTGTATCTGACCTTTTTTAGGGTAGCTGTGTGTGGCTGTTACTGATGTAGCACTGACATCCGTCTGGTCTTCCAATGAATATTTTATGTTGCGTTTAAGTGTCTGTGTGCATTCCTGCATGACCACGTGTGTGTTTGTATGTGTATGTTTGACAGTGCGTGTTTGATGGTGGGTAATCAGATGGCTCAGTTGGGAAACAGACTTGTACTTAGAAGGTTGACGGTTCGATTTCCGAGTAGGCTGGAAATGTTGTTGTGTCCTTGAGCAAGGCCCTATACCGGTACTCTAAGTTGCTCCCTGGGATATCCCTGTAAATACTGTAGTGGTCTGAATCTAAATCGGCTAAATTAATCAAATGTTAATGTAAAACAAATGTACTACTCACTTACAGACAAATATTTCACATATGGAAACAGATATCTGCCAAAACCCTTTGAACAGTGCCCAAGCGCATTGAGCGCACTATGCTAGACCACTGTTACCTTTGTTGTTATATGTCTTAAAGAGGCCTGTGAGTCAATGTTGGTTTGGCAAAACAGACTAGGAGGTGTTCACTTTACTGGAACCCTTGGCTTTGGTCCATATGCAGACAGGAATCACAAAGAATATAGAGCAAATAATCTCAGTTGGCTGATGAAACAAAGATTTAAATTGACGGAGCCCTCTGACCTCTACAGCAGACAATGACTGCTTTTTTTGTCATTTGGATCGTTTTGCCGATCCGCTCCTAATCCATAAGTCTACAGTGGTGAATCCTCAAGAGATGGATGCCATCCTGGAATGTAGCAATAACTGAGGAGATGAGTTGCACACAGCTCCAGGAAGTACCAGCTACACCAGCTGTCCTCAGACCCTTCCACTCAAACTGCCTGTTTGGGAAAGAGAGGACATCTATGTGCCAAGGACACTGAAACAGATCACCTCATTGTCCTCTGAAATGGGTGGAGGAGAAATGTGGAGTTTGTAAACCCTCATTCTATGGTAAGGGCGTCACTGTGCAGGTGCACCAATGACTTCCACAGACAGTCAGCCCCTTGAAATGAGGGGCCCATACCTGGGTATGGTAGTGATTTTTTAATATGTAACTTGTGACATTTCACAGGGAAAAATGTGGTTTTGGAAATAAAAAAATGTTTTATTATGATGCAAACTCAGTGCTATTCCTAGATTCTCTATGCTTATTTATAAAAAAATCTGTTCTTCAATGTAGTCGGCTGACAATAGCTCTGTGTGACTGCTGTTAATTGACTTAACACTGCAGGGCTTCTAAAGTCATCATTAAGCACAGGACCCCCAGACCGAAACTGGGTGCTGATGAGCCAAGCCAAGTTGGTGAGGGTGGGCAACAAGACACGCACACTCTAAACAAGGGTGTTCCTCAAAGGGCGCATGCTTAGTCCCCTCCACGACTGTGTGGATCAGCACAAATCCAACAACATGATCAAGTTTGTTGACAACATGATGGTGGTGAGCCTGATGAGAGATGTTAATGGCACAGTGTACAGGGGAATATCATGGATCGGCCTATGCTTTCAGACCTAAAATGTTTCCCTCAAGGAAGCTCAGGATGGAGCTGGTCAGCACTAACAGACAGAAAGTTCCACATCACAAGGGCATCTAAATGGCAGTGGGAGAGAGCTTCACATTCCTTGGTGTCCACATCTCAAATGAACTAACTTGGTCTACCCTCCCAGACAGTTGTTAAGAAATCATGTCAGGGCATCTAACCCTGACATAATTATTAGGAGGCTGAAGAGATTTGGCATATGCTCAAAGAGTTATACAGCTGTGTTGCCTTTGGTTACTAAGCACTTCAGAGTTTTACGTGAACTGCCAAGTTTGTCCCAGGGGCCACACTCCCTGCCATCCAAGACCTCTACACCAGGCGGTGTCAGAGGAAGGCCCAGAAAATAGTCAATGACTATGGCCTGGAACTTACAGAACTCTGTACAGCTACAAAACAAACACTGAAATTATTGTCTTGGCAACCCTACTGTCCATATTTGTCCCCTTTTTTTCACCAACCCTTTAGTATTGACACACACAAACACATTGCTGCTGCAGTTTTTATGCATGTGCTGCTACCTCTAAAAACAGTATCCATAAACCTCCAAATCACCACCCTCCATCTTCTTTTGGCAAGTGCATTTAACTATTGGGGAAACCACTCCTAAGCCCAGATTCAGGCTGTTACAAGAAACACACCTGCCTGGTACAGATACCATACAATATTTATAGGGTATAAGCCTGGTACAGATACCATACAATATTTACAGGGTATAAGTCTGGCATAGATACCCTACAACATAAACATGTTATAAGCCTGCTACAGATACCATACAACTTATACAGGGTATACGCTTTTTTGCACTGAATTATGTAATAACATCGCATTATGCAATAACTTGACAGAATGTAATACATTTTCACTACATTATGTAATAAAACAGTTTTTTGTAATAGTATGCCGCATTTTGTAATAAATTATTATGTAATGCGGTGATTTTAACAAAATATGGGTTTGGGAATTTTTTTTCATGAATATGTAATAATATTGTGTATTATGTAATAACCAACCAAACTGAATGTCTTCGTCTATACAATTAAGCTAAATTAAACTTCCCAATGATTAAATTAGAGCCCTATGTCCCCCTTGAAGTTATTGTCAACTCTGCTCATAGTTTAAATAGCCACATAAAAGCTTTTATTTCTAGTAGGGCTAACTATGGCAGTGGTCTTTCTTACAGGGCTCCCCAAAAAGACCATCAAAAAGCTTTAGCTTATTCAAAATGCAGCTGCTAGACTTCTAACAAAATTTCAGGTGCCAGGGCTAAACTTGGTGAAGCAATCTATGCCAGGCATCTCTAGACCAGACTCCCTGTCCATCTCAGAAGTAGACTGAACCCAAAAAATCTGTTGAATCAGTACTCAAACAACACTGTTCATCAAGACTTTTAGTTAAGTCATTACAGTCCTTTCACTTTTTTAAAACTTATTTTAGATCTAGTTTTTACTACACCACAATATAATTATTAATTGTACTTATTTTTCAGTTGTATTTTCTTACAAAAGTCTATTTATTTTTCAAATAATTCTCTTATAAACTGACTTTGAATCTAAAGTTATAAAGCACCTTGATTTGCCACCATGTACTGTATGAAAACTGTGCTATGAATAAAGTTATTGAATTGCCTTGTAGATGCATTAAGTTTAGTTGCCACGTATTGAAAGGCAACATGTTGAAAGGAATGGTATTGGGTGTGAATAAAATGTTATTTCTCTGCAAAGCATTGGATTTAGAGTTGATCTAATCTAGAGTATTCTGTAGAGCGCATGGACCCTTTTATCCGCTGTTAAACTAGCAAAAGTGGATTTGGACATGCCCAAAGAGTACTTGCGCCATGCGCTTTACGCCATGCATTTAGATCGTTAAAATAGGGCCCTCAATAGCAATATAATAGCAATCCGCCAGTATAATAGCAATCCGCCATGGAACATGCACGCCTGGTCATGGAATGTGAGCTGACGCTCTGATTCATTTATTGCACATTATGCCCAAACCACGCCTATGACTATTGTAGCTACTTCAGACCTACCCATTTTAGATTTGGGTCGGGCATGAGAGTAATTTATTCCGCCGGTATAATCTATATGGGGAGTTTTACAGCCCAGCCATATATCTACTGGCTCCGGGTCTGCAGCCTCCCCATTCTCGGTATAATAGCAACAGCGCCCAAGATCCACCCACAAAGTCACTTGCGTTTCGCATTTGATACTTGCATTTCAGATTGTTAAAATAGGGCCCATAGTGTAAGTTTGTCAACAGAACTCTTATCATATTGTTAAATGTTGTAATGCGCTTGATAGCTACAACAGTTTTCAGCTTACTCCATTCCAAATTGTCCCAACAGATATCGCTTATTTTTCTCCCTCACTTATCCAAATTCATATGACTAGGTGTAGGTTGCTATTTAAAGGGGGAACAATTACAAATATCTATTATTTGTCTATGTAGCTAAATCTCTTGAAGTAACTTGACAAACATCAGGCAGCTTTCTCACTCAGGGAGAGCAGGGTGAAGCTTGTGCGTGTGCTATGGAAGGTTATGGCTCTGTCCACACTTGTAAAATAACATTATAAATATAAATATTTGCCATTGGCAATGCATGCGCAAATGGTACAGTATATAACAGCAGCATTTTCTACACTGTAAAAGATATCCATAAAAAAGTGAAAATGTACTGGTAATTTGTTGCTAGTTCAATTCCCATTATTTTACAGACAAATTAATAATGGATAATATAATGTATAAATACAATGACTGTCTGTTCATAGACAATCAATGGGTTTATACATGACATTATCTGTTATTACTTTGAAGGAACTACCTGTGAAATTGACCTCAAGATGATACTGGAGATGGAAAACATGACATGCGCATCCTGCCAACAGAATTGCTGTGACGTTGACGCTTGATGTAGACATGTCAATGCTTGGGATATTCCACCGTGTTTCTAATCTTTTTTGAGACGTTGTGTCACTGTTCCATCCTCAAATCTACCTCAGGAAATCTTTAGCTGAATGTCTTGCCTGGGACAATGACAATCCTATTAGTATGATGAGACTACAAATCTGCTGGATGTGGTAGTGATCTTGCAATGAGACTAAAGGAGCCATTCAGCAAAAATAGCAAATTGCTACAGAGTGGATCTTTGCTTCAGAGATGTCAATTTAATGGAGGGCTTGCACTTCCTAATTTTCTCTATTTTTTTGAGCTGCCAACCTTCAGAAACTGTTGTCCTGGTTGCACTTCCCAGATTCATCTTGGTGTCAGTTAGAAGGTCTATCTTGCACCTTCTCCTCTGTGTTTTGCTCTCCCAAGTGAGGGGTGTACTCAGTTTTGTTGCCAAATTTACACTGTTATACAAGCTGTACACTAATTTACATTGCAAAGCGTCCTATCTTCAGTGTTGTCACATAAAAAGTTATAATCAAATATTTACAAAAATGTGAGGGGTGTACTCACTTTTATGAGATACTATATATATATATATATATATATATATATATATATATATATATATATATATATATATATAT
>JACXGM010002898.1:12516-36219 GCA_016801145.1 Umbra pygmaea | reverse complement strand
AACAGTAAAATTAAACAAAAACAAAAAAACTAATGAAACACTGTATATATACATCTTAATGGACATAACATCTCACAGGACAGTAAACCTTAACACTATACTGTAATGAACGTTACATTTTAAAAGACTGTACACTTAAAACTACAACGTAATGCACTTAACATTTTAAAGGACAGTAAACCTTAACACTACACCGTAATGAACATTACATTTTAAAGGACAGTACACGATAATGGAAATTACATTTTAAAAGACAGTACACCTTAACACTACACCATAATGAACATTACATTTTAAAGAACAGTACACCTTAACACTACACCGTAATGAACATTACATTTTAAAGAACAGTACACCTTAACACTACACCGTAATGCACTTAACATTTTAAAGGACAGTAAACCTTAACACTATACTGTAATGAACATTACACTATAAAGGACAGTACAACTTAACACTACACCGTAATGCACTTTACATTTTAAAGGATAGTAAACCTTAACACTACACCGTGAACATAACATTTTAAAGGACAGTACACCTTAACACTACACCGTAACGCACTTTAGATTTTAAAGGATAGTAAACCTTAACACTACACCATGAACATTATATTTTAAAGGACATTACACCTTAACACTACACCGTAATGAACATTACATTTTAAAGGACAGTACACCTTAACACTACACCGTGAACATTATATTTTAAAGGACAGTACACCTTAACACTACACTGTGAACATTACATTTTAAAGGACAGTACACCTTAACACTACACTGTGAACATTATACTTTAAAGGACAGTAGATCTTAACACTACACCTTAATGAACATTACATTTTAAAAGACAGTACACCTCAACACTATAACGTAATGGACATTACATCTTAACGGACAGTAAACTTTAACATACTTAGACACAAGTTATCACATAAAACATTAGTCTCCTCTTTATGTCTTTCAATAAAAACTGTTTTCCCTCAACCTGACAGGTCTCCCCTTCACACTTTTAATAACCCAGCGAAGCCGCACATCAGCTCTGTGGAAAGAGACGCACATCTTCAGGAGGACTGGAGAGGGGGGGGCTTCTGTCACTTCATGAAAAATAGCTTCCTCTTTGGACGGAACTTCATAGGCCACAATCAAGCAGGGCCAAGAACCCGCAACCGTGGCAAATCAAGTCAGCATCTATTAATAACGTTTCTTGGGGTTGGAAGAGCAATGAGTGTCTGTGTGTGTGTGTATGTATGTGTGTGTACTGTATCTGTTTATGTATGTCTGTGTGTGTGCATGTGTCTGTGTATGCATGTGTGTGTTTCTGTGTGTGAGTGTAACTGTGTGTGTGTATGTGTGTGTGTGTGTAACTGTGTGTGAGTGCTTCCACTGTCACAGGGCCTGTGATCGAACGCTGCCTTTATCTCAGCCCTGGCACGCTTCTGTCACCGTGATAAACAATTCACACACAAATCTGAATAAAGATCCTCCCCACAGACCTCTTCCTGTTCCACACACACTCTCTCTCTCTCTCTCTTCTGGATTGGGGGAATGTCATCTATAGAGCTGGGCTCCTTCTCTCTGTCGGTGCCTCTCGCTCACTCGTTTTTTTCTTTCTCTTTCCGATCTGTCTTTCAAAGATATGTAAATGACCCGGAGACGGAGCCTATGGCGCGTAGGAGGTGTAGCGTGAATGTCAAAGCCTAGGCCAGCGAACCCTGCATACACACACATGAATACACACATGTGAACACTCACACACACACATGTGCACACACACACACACACACACACACACACACACACACACACACACACACACACACACACACACACACACACACACACATAGTCTCCTGCCAGCCCGATCAGGATGCTGTGAAATCTAACCTGGAAACACTGGGGTCACTAAGCAACCACTGGTAGTTTTACAGATCAGAATGTTCTGATTATAAAGTTAAAATTAAGTGAACAGAGTTTAATAAACAAAGGATTAGAAACCTGAAAGCTGTGGTATATCAGACCATCTACGACGGGTGTTACAAAATACTAATGATTTCTAATAATAGAATTCCCGTGTCCGATGTGTTGGTAGTCGTGACGATGTGGACACCAGTGTGAGGTTGATGAACTAGAGAAGGTGGAGGTTATATTTAGGGTTCTGAACGCTGCTCCACACCAGCAGCCAATAGAAGATCAGGCCATTCCCAACCTACACTGAGCTACCCCCAAATATGTCTGGCATGGCAACATTCTTTATTTGTTGTTAACATCTCTGTAGCCCTGACATAGTCCTGCCAGCTTTGTAGCCCTGGTGTAGACCTGGTGTAGACCTGGTGTAGACCTCCCATCACTGTAGACAAGATGTAAACCTGATGTAGCTCTACCATCTCTGTAGCTCTCAACCTCTATATCTCTGTAGCTTTGCACTGCGGAGAACGACAACACAACACAACCAATGAAACGCAAGCATATGAACATGACACATATCCCCTTGCTGTTTGTTCTGTAAAGGTAAGACCACAGAGGTGATTCTTATGAAAGCAGAGGTGTTCTAACAGCACTTCCCCCACCCCACAGCGTCAATACACGATGTTGTACCGGCGCAATTTTCCCTTAACATATAAAACCAGCTGGACAAAATGCTACGTGCCCCCCCAAATGCATATTAAAGACACTTGTCATCGAGACATAACTGAGAAACCAGCGCTATGAGAATACAATCTGCTGTGCGTTCGAAACGGTACCCTATTTTCTTTATAGTGCACTTCTTTTTGTCAGGAGTATTTAAAGTGTGGGGCTCCATTTGTAAAGCCCCCACAGTTCCTCTGAGACAGACTCTGTCACTTGCCATCAAAACCATGAAATTAAACCTAGGGAAAATAGCCATGTGATGGGAAAAAATGCCACACTTTAGTGCATTTTGCATATAAGAAAAAAAAATTACCTCCTCTGCCTTGAAACGGATGCATGTAAATTACCCGATGTCACAAAGACAAATTGGTAATTCAGGTTTGGAATGGAAATGACACTAAAGTGCAAAAAGGGAAATGGTGTACTAGTGTGAAGGAATAAGGGTTGTTAAAATGTCACATTTCAGACAATGTGCTATGAGGAAAAAAAACAGATGTATTGTTAGAGGAAATGTGATAAAACAATATGCCAAATGTACGGCTGCTGGCAAATAGAGGTTTTGTGCAGCAACGGTAGTCAAACACACTGTCTTATGCAGCGCAACACATTTGGATGTACTTTAAATTGCTGAAAGATATAGTGGCAGACTCCTTTTTCCATTATAATTTTGCCGATACAGCTTAGTATGTCTCTGGAATATTATTAAATTCAAGATACCTCACGACACAGACAAAGCATTACTTCTGAGTCCAAATCAGATAAATATTTCCTAGAATCTTAAAGGCATAATGTATATATATTTTAGTTTGTTTGCCACACATTTTATTGTGTGATAATATGACATCATCAAAGAGGAAGGCGTATAATACCACCGTCTACGAAGGTCAAGCAATAACACATGAATGCATGTGAGTGTGTAGAATCCCTGAGTTTCTATAGGTGGTAATCACAGTTCCATGTTTCTGTTCCTTCCTGGTCTCCAGACTGGACCAAAACCCATAGGTATTACAAATGGCCTTAATGAAACTGGATAAGAAGCTCAGCAAGCATTAGAATCCCCTGTTAAATATTCATATATTTAGAAGGATTTAACGTATCCAGTGAATATTTACTGTTTAATATTTCAGCTGGCTGATAGACAGATAGATCCTGTCTGTTTTAGCAGTGAATAACTTCTATTGCCCTCTTCATTCAAGCGCCTCAGTTAACCCCAGCGCATCAGGGGTTCAACTTGTTCCTTGGAATTCCCTATTGCCCTGCCACATGGTTTTTGCTTTTTGCTTTCAATTAAGATCAATTAGATTATGGGAGTTCCTAACTAACAAGTGTTCAATTAATCAATGAAGTTCAAGTGAGGAGAATCTGTTTAATAGCTGGCTCTTAATTGAAGGCTCATTATGGTGAGAGAAAGGTTTCTGGTGGTAAACCAACACAACATGGATGTTTTGCTTGTGTAGTCCAAAACCGTTTTAACGGCCTAAACGTGCATTTGCTTTATGCATCCGGGAAAACTATTTCATTAGTTGTGCAGAATTCTGGTTATGATGTTGTTAAATTGAAAGGAATGAGATGTGTCATGTCAATTGTGTCGTGTCATGTCAAAGTCCAATCTCTGCGTATGTTCCAGTGTAACGTTAGCCTGCGTCTCGTTGATGATGCGTCACGTTCTCCGCTGGCTTCTTGTGCTCCACTATTACAGCGCGGCGTGAGGCAAAAGATCACATGAATAACCATTATTCAAATCGATTCAAATTAGGAGGGCACTCAAAGTAATCGGCTAATATCCTACAAAAAATCAATTCCACTCCCATTTGGACACAATTGAATGCGTCTGAAGAGGGCAATTATGGAACATACAGATCAGGTCCCGTAATTGGAGAGATTGTCATGAGGACTAATGCACTTATTCCTGCAAGGAGGAAGACAGACCCAGGAGCTAAGCGGAAGCCACCGTAGTGTAGGGGGGTCGGTGGTTAGTCGGGGGAGGGAATGGGGTTCCAAGGGGCTTTTGAGGTCTATGGCATCCTGGGGACTTCGTTTCCTTGCAAACGCACATTCCCTCCCACCCACGATCACACACTACACCCCCCCCGCCGCTCCTTTTGTCCCCCCACCAAGGCCGCCACTGGTCCTCAGGCAGTCGCTTCATAAAGATGACCCTGAGAATCTGATTATGCATATACCCAAAGCGCCCCCCCAATCCCTTCATCCACCCTGAATTTGAATACAGAATACAGACCAAATAAGGTCATAAATCAGGCCCTACATTAAAATGGATTTGGCTGAAAATTACCCCCCCCCACCGCATAGACTGTGTAAATACTCCCCAAGCTGTTCCATGCCTGTGTGACATCCTGGCAAGAGTCCAGATCCAGCCCCGCCCACATTAGCCGACCACAGGTACTACTATTACAATGACCACTTCCATTGGACACCTTCATTTTTTTTAAATACCCCTGTGCCCACCCAGCCGCCCACCCTCCTCTATCTCATTGCATAGCCCAGGGACAAGCTAGTCACCTCAATATATCAATATACATATGCTTATATCCCACATGCCTCAGGCAAACTAACTCCCTTAGCTATCAACCTGCCGTAGCCTTCGCCATGCCGAAGGTCATTGCTCATGTGCGGGTGGGGGGGGGGGTGCTATTTGAATATTGCTCTTAATGTATGTGTTAAGACACGTCGCTACACTCATCAATTATGGAAGTGAATCACCAACCATGTGTAGAAATCAAAGTAATTTCCAAAGGGGAAGAGACAAAGGGGTTTCAGAATTCGCTTGAAGATGTCTTTTCGGTTGTGTCACAGGCCTATCTTTGACGCTTGTTTATGGCAAAATTAAGTCTTTCGTTCCAAGCAGGGAATCATCCTGGTTCTGCTAGCCGGCATCTAATTTTTATGATTAGGAATGTTGAATCCAAGCACGTACCGGTGTTGTTGGCAATTTGCGCTTGCTTCGGTTGAGCCCAGTGAAATGAAACAATAAAATCTAAATCAAAACAAAAATGTGTTTGAGTGACAGTGTCTACCACTTTTAAACCATCTCTCAGATTAAATCAGGATTTGGGGAAAATTCTGAGTCAATTTTGCTCAACAGAATGCACGGTTAATTCCCCTCTCTTTCTCTGAATAAGAAATAGGGATAAAAACACAGAAAGGAAAAAGATGCACTTTTAGAATACATGCAAATAGCGATCCATCAATCAATTTATTGAGTCCCCAAACTCCCATCAAAGACTCACTAGCTGTGAAGTATAGCGATTCCCCATCAACAAACTGAGAATTGGAAGCAAACGCCTTCAACCTTAATTAATGTTCAAGTCTGCCACTATTACTTGGTTTGTTTAACGCGTCTCAACCAGAGGGCAACTTGTCCTTTGTGCGAATCACTGCGCCGGAATTTCACTCATTCGACATCACTGAACTGGCTCCATCATGCAAGAACAATCCATCTTCTGTTTAATCCTTCGCCTCCAAGGAGTCGCTGTGTCATTATTTTGATCCCTGGTGTGTAATGTATAAGCTACAATGGCTCTGTTATGCGTTTCCTTCAAATCAATCTATGAGGAAGAAATTGTAATTATTATCAAGCAGATAAATTTGTATTTGCGAAATAACCACAAAGTTCTTCTAACCGGAAAAACACTGCAATACCATTTTAGTTCAGAGGTCCCACTTCTCATCAATCTATGTGCAAACAATTGCAATTTTATTATGAAGAAGTCAGATGAACTCAGATTATCATATTTATGAAATACCCACCCTGTACAGTATGCTTTACTTTAAAGCTGCTTTTTTCGGAATGATATGTCAAAAATTGGGGATACTTGCTTAACTCTTCTTCCATTGTGAAGTGATTTTATTAAATCAAATTAAACCTGGGTATTTACTTTCATTGCAAAAAGCATTATTTTTTTCACATTAAAAAAACTTTGTTTAACATGTAAATAGTGGTTTGATTAAACTTTGCATTTTGTCGATTTCATTGTGAAAACATAGCTCTAAAATACACCAAAATGTCAAACGTAGACGTTGCTTCTGAGTTAGCTGAAATGAAAATGAGTCAATGTAAATAAAGCTTGATTAAAACTTCCCTCCAGTGAAAGAATTTCTCAAAATACAGAAACACTTTTCTGCTTCTCAAGCTAATAACTTGTGACAGCACAGTTTAAACAAAAGATCACTCAAGCGTTCATTTGAATATTCAAATCCTTTTTAATATAACTTGGTCTGGATTCTTTTCCCTGAGAATTTGTAAAGAAACAACAGTTATGTTTTGAGAGAGAAGATCATTTGACGTTTCAAGCAGTGCTGCACAGGCCCCTCAAACTCAATTTGACTACAATGCATTTTGCCTCCTAAAACATCTGGCGGGTCTTTCTGTGAGGACAAATGAAAGTGTTGTTTGTGTGTTACGGTTTTTATTATTTTCTCAGTGACTGTAGAGAGGCATGTTGCAGTGCAAGCCAGACATTTGTAAATTCCTTGTAGGACTGAGCTTTGAAATCCAACTATTTTAAATTTTTTTAAATAAATGTTTGACTACTGAATTATTACTTACATTAACTTCAATAACAGGGTCCTAAGACTGAACTCTGAACCTCAGAGATTTTTAAATTGATACTGTTTGAACTGAATAAAGTGATCTTGTTTTAAACATTCAACCGACTTAATCTTAAAACAGATAAACTCTTTTTTATTTTGAAAAGCCCAAACAACATTCTAACTCTCATCCCTTTCAGTGTTTCCAGAGCCTCCATCAACACTCATAAACAACGTGATTTATTTTAACTTTCTAGAATCTGGGTTCTGCTATCTAATTACTTTTAGCACATTCCTCTTCCTATCTAAATTATGGAGAGGCTTCTTTATGAGTGAAAGTTGATGGAATATCAGCCGGAGAGCTCGTCATAAATCCACAATAATGCAAACGTTTGAAGAATCTCTCAAAATAAAAATGCAAATGTGATTAAGGACGGGTTACCCTGCGCTGATGGGGCATCTCATATCTTCTGAGAAGAGACATAGCAACGAGCTCCTTACTGAAGGCACTGAAGTAACTTCATGCAGACATTCAAACATAAATAATACTAGGTAGGTTTGCTTACATGGTAAACATCTATTTCAGTACAACACACACACATATACACACATACACAGCAAAATAACAGGGTTAATTTAACTTTCGATAGTGTTAACATTTTAACTCGTTAATAGTTTTAAATTTGACACTCACAGTGTTGTTGTTTGCTTGCAGCATGCTTTTTTAAGTAAATGTGACAACATCGTTTTTACAGCTCTTGTACAACAATGACGGTCACTGTAAGATTTAGAATAAAATATAAAGAAATTAAAACCCAAATAAAAGGATATCCATAAGTTGCAACCTGTATTCAATAAAACTACAATGGTAAAGTACTTACAACTGAACAAGACTGTCAAAACTACATAGACAGGAACACTAATCTCAGTAATGGTTGCAATCAATAATACCACTTATACTGTAGTTTGCATTAGATTTGAAAAGTAAAGAATATTATTACAGTTTAATAATTACACATAATGTAATGAATTCATGAATACACAAAGCAGAAAATATATTAAAACAAACAATTCAGAAAAATAAACGTGCAGCAAAGCATTCTGGGAAATTGTGATGGTTTTGCCAAACACTGTTTTTAACACAAACACTGGGGTTCTATTGTGTTGATTTAACACTTCAGTTAACACTGTATAGTTAACACTGGAAAATCAACACTAGACAATTTGCTGTGTACGCCTAATAAGCATGCTATGAACAAAAGTTATCCCCAACATTTTCATCTCCTATCTTATTAGGAGGCACACAATTAGGTTTGTGAGTAAAATGTGGGCTTGTAGACACGAACGGGTGGAAGATGGTGGAGGTACAATGAGGAGGCTTGTTAGCGGGTGTACAGGCGAACAGTGAGGACGACACCAAGACACCTCATCACCACAGCTTTTATCTCACGTCAACGACGGATGAAAAATCACAGAGAATCTGCTACAGTCGTAGGTATTAACATAACAAAGGGAGAGAGAAATGGGGAGAGAGGGAGCAAGACAGAGAGGGAGATGGGGAAGGGAGAAAGAGAAACAAAATGAGTGCAAGGTGAAGAGGTAGAAAGAGGGAGATAAAAAGAAAAATAGAGGATAGCAAGCAGAAAGGCGAGCTTGATGGAGACACTAACACCCATCAAACATCAACACCAACACATTTATATTGACGTTTTACTCATTTAGCGGATGCTCTTATCCAGAGCAACTTACAGTGAATAAAGGGACCTCCCACTGGAGCCACTTACGGAAAAGTGCCTTGCTCAAATACACAACATTCAACACAATCGGGAACTCAAACCGGCAACTCAGACTCCTTAACCACTGAGCCATCTGACGCCATTCACACACCCAAAAACCCCTCAAATATCAACACTAACATCCCTCACATATCAACACTAACACCCCTCACACATCAACACTAACACCCGCACACGTCAACACTAACACCCCTCACATATCAACACTAACACCACTCACATATCAACAACATCACCCCTCAAACATCAACACTAACAACCCTCAAATATCAACACTAACACCCCTCACATATCAACACTAACACCCCTCACATATCAACACTAACACCCCTCACATATCAACACTAACACCCCTCACATATCAACAACAACACCCCTCAAACATCAACACTAACAACCCTCAAACATCAACACTAACACCCCTCATATCAACACTAACACCCCTCACATATCAACACTAACACCCCTCAAACATCAACACTAACAGCCCTCAAACATCAACACTAACATCCCTCACACATCAACACTAACACACTAACATTATAGCTTACACTCTCATGCTCAAAACATACATTTCCACAAACATACGCACCCTGTTCGGTGCATGTGCAGCTGTCCACCAGACCAGTAGGACATCTCCCATCTCAAGACCTCTCGTCTCTGATGGCCTGGCAGGACAATCGATTGTGATTTTAAAGACAAAGCTATCTTTCTAGGGCAGCATGGAAACATATGAATGAATGGTATAAAAGAACAGCATACCCACATATAAAAATATCATCCACTGTAGATACACAGATAAATAGAGAGAGACGCAGGTATGTAGAGGGAAGGGGGAAGACAAAAGACAAAGTGATGAAAGACACTCTGCATATGAAAATGTCCTGAAAAGGGAGTGTGATTTATGTATGCATTAGATGCAGATTCCATTATGGGACAGTGGGCTGAAGTGAGATTTCTACTGGAACACTGAGGCCACCTGATCGAACCTCCCTCTGTCATTATCCTCCCGCTGTATGGGGTGAAGGCAACGGGGGGTCGGGGGTATTTACAACCTGAGCACACAAAGCTCCCCCCACACAGAGACAGTAAATAGCAATATGCCCTCTAGGAACATGGTGGAAATAGACAGAGGAAGATAAAGAACAAGAGAGATGGAGGGAAAGAGAAATATAAAGTTAGAGACTACAGGTGAAAGAGACTCAGAGGGAAAGTGACAAAGTAAAAAAGAACGAAGAAAGAAAAAGTGAGGTAACTTGATGAAGAACGGAAAAGGAAATAGTGTGTGTTAGAAAGAGAGACGTGGTGTTCATGTACATTTTTCATTTTTTATCTTTCTGTTATTTAACACGGCAAGTTGACAAAAAATATTCTTATTTGTGGCAACAACCTGGGAGCAATCAGTGTTTACATGTCATGCTCATGGACAGAACAACACCATTTTTCCCATGGGTGCTGGGGAATTGAACTTGGGGATGTATGTACACCAGTCAGATGCACTAACCACTAGGCCACCTTACCACGCGATCTGTGAGGTGAACAATTATAATTATTATGTTATTATATTATAAATGTTAGTGGCTG
Source organism: Umbra pygmaea (assembly GCA_016801145.1). Classification (NCBI taxonomy): domain Eukaryota; kingdom Metazoa; phylum Chordata; class Actinopteri; order Esociformes; family Umbridae; genus Umbra; species Umbra pygmaea. The sequence continues at coordinate 25,661 of JACXGM010002898.1, read as the reverse complement.
TAAACCAATCTATCAATTAATCTCTATGTGTATATGTGTTTATGTGCATCTGTAAACCAGCCTATCTATCCTTTTCTATGTGTATGTGTTAGTGGGTCTGTAAAGCAGTTAATCTATCCATCTCTATGTGTATGTGTGTGTGTTAGTGGGTCTGTAAAGCAGTTAATCTATCCATCTCTATGTGTATGTGTGTGTGTTAGTGGGTCTGAAAAGCAGTTAATCTATCCATCTCTATGTGTATGTGTGTGTGTTAGTGGGTCTGTAAACCAGTATATCCATCAATCTCTATGTGTGTATTTGTGTTAGTGGGTCTTAGTATGGCACAGTCATGCTGGAACAGGAAAGGGCCTTCCTCAAACTGCTGCCACAAAGCTGGAAGTTTAATTGTGTTGATGCTACACAAATACTGTGGTCACAACCCACCCGTTCCTATCTCCACGTATGGACACTTATTGAACACTGATTAACGATGTGGCCTTAGTACAATAGGCCATGCACCTTTCACAGGTACAGCCAGATGAGAACTGGCAATCCCTTTGAGTCCGACCCCTATCTAGGTTTCTTCCAAGGTTCCACCTACTAGGGAGTGTTTCACAGCCACTGTGCATCACTGGTTGTTGCTTGCTCTTTCAGTGTTTTAGGCCAGGTATCTGTTGTAACACTTTGTGCCGACTGCATTTGTAAAAAGGGCTTTATATAAATGTGACTGATTGAAGCACACAAGTGTCTGAAATGTCTTTGAATCCTGTAGCATCACGATGACCCTAACCCTGGAACTAAGGGGCCTAGTCCAAACCCCATGAACCATCCACATATGTTTGTCTAAATAGTGTATGTATGTCTGTCAACCAGGCTTTCTATCCATTTCTACTTATGAGGAAACATTTGTATGTGTTTTCTGTCCATGAACACACGCACCTGTAGGAAATGCATGGGAACTTTGTTTCAGGGCATTTTTTTTTCTCAATAGCCATGCACATGGCAGTAGGACAAGGAAAATGTTTTTTTTGTGAAAGACAACCCAGGAGAAGGCCGTCCTCCACGGCGTCTGGGATGCAGCCTCTATGATTGGGGTCACGCCCGGCCCTGGAAGAAAGGGCGATGGGTAGGACAGGAGATCCTTCTTTCCTCTGACCAGCTAATGTGATTGCATCAGAGCAATACCCCCAAACTGCATCTGCTCTGATCTGCATAGTAATTGGTTCCTCTCTCCTTGATGCTGACCTTGAGGGAGGGGCTATGGGTGTGTCCAAAATGGCACCCTATCCCCACTACAGTTAATTGGTTTAGAAAAGAACCCTAAGAAATAGGATGGTGGTTGTGACAGGCTCTCTGTATGTAGAAATATAGACACTACTGTTGAGTTGAGTTGTGTACAGGATGTAGTCTATATACAAGCTCTTCAAGTACAGCGAGGCCAAGTTGAGCGTATAATTTTATTGAGGCGATGCTGAGATGGAGAGTTAGTGAGTACTCAGCTTGATAGTCCAGGCTGCCTATTTATGTAAAGTTGAGTTAACTAGTTACACCAGGGTGATATTGAATCAAAATTGAGTCAACTAGTTACACCAGGGTGATATTGAATCAATATTGAGTCAAATAGTTACACCAGGGTGATATTGAATCAATATTGGCTCAACTAGTTACACCAGAGTGATATTGAATAAATATTGAGTCAACTAGTTACACCAGGGTGATATTGAATCAAAATTGAGTCAACTAGATACACCAGAGTGATATTGAATCAAAATTGAGTCAAATAGTTACACCAGGCCAATTTTGAATCAATATTGACTCACCTAGTTACACCAGGGTGGTATTGAATCAAAATTGAGTCAAATAGTTACACCAGCATGATATTGAATCAATATTGACTCAACTAGTTACACCAGAGTGATATTGAATCAATATTGAGTCAAATAGTTACACCAGGGTGATATTGAATCAATATTGAGTCAACTAGTTACACCAGGGTGGTATTGAATCAAAATTGAGTCAACTAGTTACACCAGAGTGATATTGAATCAATATTGAGTCAAATAGTTACACCAGCGTGATATTGATTCAATATTTGCTCAACTAGTTACACCAGAGTGATATTGAATCAGTATTGAGTAAAATAGTTACACCAGCGTGATATTGATTCAATATTTGCTCAACTAGTTACACTAGAGTGATATTGAATCAGTATTGAGTCAAATAGTTACACCAGCGGGATATTGACTCAATATTGACTCAACTAGTTACACCAGAGTGATATTGAATCAATATTGAGTCAAATAGTTACACCAGAGTGAAATTGAATCAATATTGAGTCAACTAGTTACACCAGAGTGATACTGAATAAATATAGAGTCAACTAGTTACACAAGAGTGATATGAATCCAAAAGTCAAAAATCTATTGCATGTTGTTACAGGGATGTTGAACAATTTTGCAAACAGTATGTCTAGTTTTAACTGTGGGTTGAAACATGACACACTTTCAGATCTCCGGAGTCTCCTGAAATGTAATCGCGGCTGAAATGTAATCGCAGCAAGTTTTTGGATGTCCTGAAAGTCTCCCTCATTGTAATCGCGGCTTTCTAACGTCTGCAAATTATATACAAGGGCAAATTATATACAAGGGTAAATTATATCATGGGCATTGATTTTCTTCATCAAACAAAAAATCGATGTCCGGGATATTGTATATCATATGCGAGCGTCTTAAAATGCGGTAGATTCCCGGGACATCCGGGAGACTTTGGACGTCTGTACTTTGACCAACTGGTTGTCTTAAAGGAAGCTAACTCTCAGGAGACTTGGTGATACTGTAAAAATTGTAAAAATGCTAACGTTACATTGGACGTCGCTGGAAGCTACTCTGGCTGATAAGGCATTTTCATTCGGAAAATGCGGGCACTCGGCTCAATGTATTATCCGTTGTAGCTGATTAGCACACATTAGCGTCTAAACTTGGATAATTGCAAGAATTACAATGTCTCACAGAATACTGCTCAATCTGTACTATTTAGAGCTGGGTAGGTTGTATAACTCTCGATTGACTTATTGATGATTTTACCATAAGTGTAATTGTTAAAATGGCTAAGTAGGCCAAAGGCTTTACGCTCTGGAAGGAACGTGCTGGGGGGCACTAAGTTTGCTTTAAATTCTGAACCTTGTGGTACTTCAAATGCAAACTGATCCAAAAAAAAAAAAACAAATAATTTGCTTTGGTGTGTTCCTTTAATAATCATGTCTAATATAATCAATACTAATTAATATGTAACTTGATTAAGTTCAAGACAGGGCAGAGCCTCAGTACCAACCCCCTACTATCAGACACAGTAACCTTCCTGTTCCTTCTATCTTTTCTGCATCTGCTACCTCTGTTTGTTTGGCTTCTTAAAGACAAAGAAACCAGATGTATATTTTATGACCGTAAGTGCATCTCTCACTTTCACTCACTGAATCTGGTTGAATGTGTCTTGGTGGGGGGTGTTGTGTACACACATATCCCTCTCTCTCAAAGCCAAGGCTTCTCTCTGGCATCTCCCGTCCCCTGATGTCAACGACAAGGTAAGTTGTGGCGGCGGCAGCGTTTTGATATGCATTTCAAACAGGAAACTTCACAACGACGGAGGAGGCTAATTTGCAATGGAGATTTTTTTATTTATTTCTTATTATCATTCTTCTCTCTGCTTTGGTAGCGAAAAAGAAAACAGAGTCAAGCAACTGACAAGTTTGTTTTCCTGTAATGATTTCGGCAAACTTCAGGTCTGATCTGTGTTGATCCAGACATACTGTGACCTAGTTGGAGTAGGAACACTCTCTCTCTTTTTCACCAGCTTTTTCTTCTGCTGGATCTCTCTTTCTCTCCCTCTCTCTCCCTTTAGAGGGTTAGGGTTAACAGGGTGACCGGGGCATTTGGTACCAGGCCATTTACTGGGAGGAAGTGAGGGTTATTTTTTATTATATTTACTTTTTATTTAAACAAGTTGTTACTTTTTATTTAACCAGTTCTAATTTGCAGCAATGACCTGGGAGCAATTTGGGTTAACTGTCCTGCTTAAGGACAGAACGACAGAGGCTTACACATGTCAGTTCGAAGATTGAACCGGTGGACTTTCCAGAACCCAGTCAACAGGCCACCATGGTGCCCCTGGGTTTGACACTAGATAGAATTGTCAGGGGGGATATATAAGGGGTAGTCAGCATGCATATGGGGCTGCTTAGTGAACTACCTGGTATGGCAGCCAAAAAAAGTACAGAAAACGTTTGATGAAAGGGGTGGGGCATGCAGACCATAGAACTATATGTGACTGGTTTGACTGACAGGGCAGAATGGTTACTAGCTATGCTGAGAATCAGGTAGCTGAGGTGTGATTTTCACACCGGGCACAACCAGAAGAGAAATGGCCACCGCACTGAGTCTGGATCCTGTCTAGGTTTCCTCCTGGGAAGCAAATTACAAGGGAGTTTTTCTAGCCACTCTGCTTCAATTTCACATTATTTCTCGCTCTTTGGGGTTCTAGACTGGGTGTCTGTAAAAGCTACGGTACTCATTCAAAAAGGGCTTTATAAAATAAATTTGATTGATAGATAGATAGATTGATTGATTGATGTGAGGTGCTTTGCTCAATAATAATCAAGTTGTTTGTCCAACCTTGTAGTTGTTTTACAAAATATTTAATATATAAACTCCTCCCACCTCTCTCTCACCAACATCTTCTCCCTCATTCCCTCTCTCAAGTGCTTGGTAAATCTGTGAGCTTGGTTAATCAAGCTCAAGAGAGTTAATGGGGAGTTTAGTCAGACTGTTGACCGCGCCCCACCAAAACACTCAAGTGTATTGATCTAATGTAAATCTCCTTCAAACAGCAAACTCAGAAAAACACGTTGAACACCCGTATCTTAGATTCACAATGGCGGTATATCAAGAGAGACAGCTGCTGAAAATGGTTTAAAATATCAACAGTTACCTGAAAGAACAGAACTGCAACCACCATGACAGGTCAGGTGCAATTCCTGTTCAGACCTAAAGGCACCAGGTCCACAATCCTGTCATCTGACGTGACATTAAAAAGACAACTGCTCTGACTCTCAAATTGGCTTTCCCTTTCAACTACGGCAGTATTATTATTCTGACACGTCAGGAATAAGATTATGTGTGCCTGGTCACAAAGAAGAGAAAACTTTTTGTCAAATGTCTGAAAAGAGGAGGGAAATGAGAGGAAAAAGGAACGAGAGACAATTGAGAGAAAGTGTGCGAGATAGAAGATGGAGCGCGGGAGAAGTGGAGTGAGAGAGGAGAGAGAGAACCCCATAGGAGTTGAATGGAGCGTACCCAACCAACCAGCCAGCCATATTCACTAACATAGCAGGAACGCGATGTTAAAAAGAGCGAGAGGCCTCCCTAGGGCTGTCTCTGTGAATAAGGCAGATACTCTGATGGCTTTCTCACACTAAAGAAGAGCAGCTACCCTTACCGCCTCCTCTACCGCTCCTCTCTCCCCTCCTCCTCTTTTCTCACCCGCTCACCAGCTTCCTCCTCTCCCACTCTCCCTCGGAGCGACAGGGGAAGGATTGTGCCAGAGGGTATTAGGCTGTGTGACATCGCTGTCACCTGGGAGACGAGCTGCCACACAAGGGTTCCTTCCTGTTCCTGTTGTGGTGTCTTTAAACACTTTGTTGACTTTTCGCCAGAAGAGCGATGGTTGGTAAACTTCCTCTAAAGTTTTTACTCTCTGCAAGCTTAAAGTGTGGGTTAGCGGTGTAACTGTTTATAACTGACATTATAATTTTATTTTATCTAAGTTGACCAGACATATTAGACTGAGTTTACCTAAATAAACAAGTATTCAGTGTAGAGGACTGTGGCGGTGATAATGAAATGGTGGCTGATTAACAAATATATATATTCACAAATTTCACTGAGGCATCTTATCCTATATTGGAGACAATGGGGAAAGATTGAGTAAATTATTAATGCTTTAAGGTGCCCTCTGTAGAATTTTGCAAATTGAAAACAGAACTAATTTATCTTTTGAACTCACAAAGCTGTGGAACATGTAGCCAATTTCATGATACTTGAAAAATCTGAAAAAGCAGTTTCAAAGCAGGACAATGATTCCATTCTCTGCAGTGCTTATTTTTCCCTATTTGAACAGGAATTGCAATAAGGACTTGACGAGTTGTGCTTCCACAGTGTTTTTTTCTGATTTTTATAATATCAAGAAATACAGTTTTCTAATAATTGAAAGTAGTTCTGTTGTTAATGGTTGAAATTCTAAAAATAGAACCTTTATAAAGCAGTGGTCTGATTCGAAACCCATGATTCAGCAGTACATGAGTAACAGAGGCTGGAGGCCCCCTAGGCCATGGGCAAGCATATTGTAAAGTGAGAGAAACCAGTATGACTACAGGAGTTAATTAGTGAAGAACTGACTGTATATACATTTAGAAGAATCATAACATCAGGCACTTAAAAAGCCACTTTCTCTCTCTATCTGTCTCACTTGCTTACTCTCTCCTCTCTTTGCCGCCCACTTCTACTTGTTTTAACGCCATATCAAGAATTCAGCCGGGCAAGGAACTATATTGGAATTGACATTCTGAGAAAGAGTTACTGGAGGATAGCAGCCAGCGCTTTATTTCTGGTGACCTAATTGTATCCTCCCCATGGCTGACTGCTAGCTACTTGTGCGGTATCTCACTCACTCACTTCTCAAACTGATTCATTTCCTCATTCAAATTATTCATCACCGCTCAGATTTATTTATTTCCTTTCTTCAGTTTTATACCTTTGGTGTGTTCCGAGGGGATTTGGGAAAAGAGAAACGAGTGCTTCTTTTTTTTGTTACAATCTATTGTTGAAACACCTTCCATCTCTGATGAGCTGGAGGAAACATCCCGGATAGACAAGGCTGCCCTATTTAGAGAAACATTAAAGAATCTACACAAGGAAACATCTTTAAATGCTGATTGGCTGTGACATTTTAACAATTGATGACAGAAGGATAAGTTTCAATAGCGAGGGTTACTTTAACATGGACTAGTATGGCACCAGAGACAAAGAAATTATCCTTCCTATGAAAAACAAGTAATAATGACAAAAAGGTAAAATAATGCATTTAATATTAAAACGATACATAGTTAATTCTTGCATACACATCTGACATAACTTCCACCTAGTGTAACAGTCCACAGTTTACTACTAGTCTATACTACATATTCAGATTTAGTCAAGCATTATCAGAGTAAGAAAGACAGGAAGAAGTGATGATATAGAAAGAAGGAGACTGAGAGTGCTGTAGCTAGCCAAATACATTGCGCTGTGTGGAGTCCAAAGTTATAATATGTGGCACTTTCTGTAATCCAGTAATATAATGTATGGCACCCTGTGTAGTCCAAAGAAATAATATGGTGCTGTGTGTATTACAAAGATGTATTAAGTAAAAAAATATTATAGAGCACTTTTCATAGATTTAAAATCACAAAGTCCTTTACATAAAACATCCAATAAAATACATATTAACAAAGTACAAATTCACAAATTGAAAGATTTTTTTATCTTGGAGACTGAAGAACTCATTCGAAGGCCTGTTTAAAAAAGTAAGTCTTCAATTGGTTTTTAAAAGTCTACAGAGACAGCAGACCGTAGCGGACGAGGTAGATCGTTCCAAAGTCTCGGTGCTACCGACACAAAAGAGCAGTCCCCATGAGTCGGGTACAAGGGACGGTTAACAGGTTTAGCATATTCGACCTTAAGGGGCATTTGCAATAGTTCAGCTATTTATGCGTGTGATTGACCATGTAGTGATCTATATGTGATGATGGTGAGGATCTTAAATGGAATCAATTATATATTTGACAGGTAGCCAGTGAAGGGACTATAGTAAAAAGTATAGTCCACACAGCATCATATTATAATATGGTCCTATATGTAGCTATACGTAGTCAAAAGTTATAATATGTGTTGCAATATGTAGACCCAAACTATAATCAGTGTTGGGTAAAGTAGCTTGTAAAGCTACATTCCAGTTACTTGTTGGGTTCACAAGTTTTGGGAAGTCCCTAATTAAGACAAAATGATCAGGTAAATTGAGTTCATATCTTACTGATGACCATGATTGATATTTTCTTTAGTCTTTCTATTTGTTTTATAGGTTACTTTTAAGATATGAACTCCATTTACCTGATGATTTTTGTCTTAATTAGGGACTTCCCAAAATTTGTGAATTCAACATGTAACTGGAATGTAACTGGAATGTAACTGAAAAGTAGCTTTACCCAACATTGACTATAATATGCGGTGCTAAGAATAGTGATTACCATTGTTTTGCGGTTGGTAGTTCCTGCTGCGTTGGCAGTGCATAGCAGGGCCCTGCGGTCCCCTGACAACAGCTGGCATGTGGCGGGAGGTGGTTGTACCCTGCTGATCAGATCTTGTCTGTCACATTTCCTCTAATTAACAGGCATCTGCTCTGCTGGTTCTTCTAGTCCCTACACGGTTCTCTCCTAGTTCTCCCTTCAGACTTAGCAGCTACATGCTCTGGTTATGCTCATCTGATCTAGACGACCTTTGACCCGTCTGAAGCCCCCGGTAAACTCAAGGGGAGATCCAGATAATCCAGGGCAAAGACACAACATAAAACAACGAATGTTCCATTATCTTCCAGATACAAAATCATCATGTTGAGTGTGACATGCTGTCATTGTATTTTCTCGGGAATTCTCTGAGACCAAGAGCTGGTGTTGGTGCCACATTCATGTGGTATCAGTAATGGGAGGTTCCCAGTTTCCACAGAGAAATGTCATCATTGAATGTTGTTGTGGTTTTTAAACACTAATGAATAAGGATAATTGTCAAGGTTAAGCAAGTAACATTAGTGGTATTAGCAAATGCATCAGGATAGCAAAATAATATTAATTGAAGAATCTGACTTAAAAAGTCCCACTTCCCAGTTTCCTATTTCCAATCAGCATGACAATTTAGCATACCTTTCATTCTGTAGGTTGTGACATTCAACCGAATGTTATCGTTACAGAAATATATGTTGAAAAAAAGTGCCTAGCTGGCCGGTTTCTGGCTAAATGCGTCTTTAAGTATAGAAGTGTTAGTTGAGCAGATGGAAGGTGTCTTGGTGAACGGAGGAAGTGTCGTCCTATCGAAGTGTTTCTTCGTTTACAACATGAGTACTGCACCTGAACAAGCACCAGCTGCTTATGTGAGAGGTGTGCTCTCATTTAAAATGCATCTCATTAAAACGCTACATACCTTATTTAATGCCCAGGCCTTCAAAGAATAAAAACGTCTTTCAATACAAAATCCTTGAAGATGAATAAATGTTTTTTCCTCCCCCAACTTTTCAACCCCCCCAAACAAAACACAAACATAATTGCGGAATCTTTCTTGAATGTATTTCATTTTCACTAATACGTTTGTATGCATTCTGTGTGTGACTCCAACCTTGAATTTATTGTTTGTTTTGTTGACTCTTTGAGTGGAATTGAACATTGAAATGGCTCCTCTTGTTGTTGGATTCATTTGTTACCATTGTTTAAAGCCCACTTCCATTTGCAATGAGAAACACACATAAAGACTTTTTAAGCAAAACAGTGGTTGAGTACAAATCACAGGCTATTCATACTCTGAAGTGCACTACACTTGACCAGAGCCTGGGCCCTGGTAAAACGTAGTGCATATTGTAGGGATTAGGGTTCTGTTTGGATTTCAAACATGTTTATTCATTTGAGTGAGTGAGACAGCTCCATACATGTGCAATGCCAAAGAGAGGGGAGAAGTGAGTTCGTGATGGAAGCCTCAGATTCATTAAAACTTAATTAATATGCATCATTATGTAAATGAGGGTTCAGTTAATGACTTTTTAAAAGAAGAATTCCTTAATTAGTTCACTTTTAATGGCATCATCATTTATCTTTTTCTTCTTTGAAGCAGAATGATGTAGAAAATGTTAGGCAGAGGCAGTTAGTTTTATTTAAATGCTATTCTGTGTTTCATAATTATTTTTTTTAATTCTCTGTGATTGCCACAACAACACCAGTCTCCGATCTTGTCAGTAATGAGGGACATTTATGTTTTTTTTGATAATGTCAGTTATTTTGATTTAAACTGTCTTTGAAACCTCTGTCGGAAAGGGGGGTTGTAGAACACAAAATAAACAAATGTAGACTCATCCACAAATAACGAATGCACGCCGTTAGCAATCCCCGCACTCCGCACAGCTACACATGTGTAGGCCAATGCCTGTTTCATTTTCCCACCAGTTTGAGAGAGTCATCAACAGCTATAGAGAACAACACTTGGAAGGTGACAGGAGACGTGTAAAGATACAGGGTGTTGTTTCAGCATCTTACTCAGAGACCATCGCGCTCTGCATTTCCTGTAAAAACCAGCACACTTCCTCCTTCTTTTGAGAGAACCAAATACGTGTTTGTCTTTTTCTTTTTACTTTTTATTGGTGTGTGTGTGTGTGTTCGTGAGGGTGTGTTTGTTTTTTAATGTGTTCCCATGTGATATATCCTGTAATTATGTACTGTAGCACCTTTATCTTTTAATCCTATCAATCCCTGTTCATTGTATTTTAACTTCAGGACCACACACACACTGTCACTTTCTCTACTACCCTATGGACCATCCTTGCTGTTTAATCTCAGAAGGAATCAGTAGCATCCAGGCAACAGGTATCTTAGCATTGGGCCATACAAGCTTTCTACATTAACAATAAACATGTCCTACTTCAGCATGGTTGGGACCATCCCCTGGAGGTTCGTAAGTGAATGTGAATCAGAAAAGGAATTAATCATGGTGCCGTCACAAGAACAAGTTAGAAAAAGGTTAGTGATGAAAATGACCCTCAGACACTGTCAGAAATACTTACCAGGCCTATAGTGGTCTCAGAGTTATTTTATATTTAAACGGGCGATCTGCAATTTCTTCATCCATTTTTGGACTTTGATATTAATGATGTATACATTCATTGATTTTTGAAGAATCTACATTTATAAATATGTTATGATCTTAGCTATACTTCAGCAAGGCCCAATATGTATTGTTTTATACCAGTAGCCTATTTCTAAACAAATTACATGTACCCAAAAGCTATATAGTGTAAAATCATTTTTTATATGATGGTATAACATTTTATATGACATTTCACCAGCACCATCCCTCAGCTATTTACCAAAACTATGGCGATGTAATGTTAATGTTTGAATGGCACATGATTTCAAATGTATATGGCATGTCCTTGTTTATTGATATCCTCGTTAAAATTTTAGATACACAGAACAAATTTAAGAGAAAATAAATGAAGTTTTTTTCTCATAGCTAAAAAGTGCCATATTCTTAATATGTGATTTTTGTTGTCAATATTATTATCTATGTAGTGTATTTCTATAAAATCTCATTGCTCTCAGCTCAAGTGGTGGTCTGTTCAGTTTTGGTCTCTCATTATTTAGACGTGCATTCCCGTGGAATCAATTCTCATAGACACATATAAATTATTGTTTAACGAGAAGCTGTATGCTATAAATTATTCAAAACACCTGGGATTACAATACCAGATCAAATGATGAGAAAGAAAGCGTACTCTGCTGGGGGCGCTAGGCAGCACGCGAGACCAGCACATCTCCTCCCTGTCCCTGGTTTGATGTTACACATGATCTGCTTATGCCAGAATAATTGGGGAGGAACAGGGAGGCAAACCATGTGACGGAGTAGCATATGATCCACTAAACCCGCTGGTCTTTGTAGACCATATTCAGATTTATGTAATTGGGCAGAATTTGGACAATGTAACACGTTTGGTGGATTTTTTTAATTATTATTATTTTTATTGTATTTTTTTAGTTTGAAAGTCTGTTTTGTTATTTAAAATGTTATTTAGGATGTAATGGGTGGCCCAGTCTCCGGTGGGCAGCGTCAGAATTTATTTAGACTTTTGCTCAGATGCGTGACATAATGATATGCATTGTTCCTTTTCTTTTTTTGTTGTAGTTACTGATTATTCCGTCGAATCACGATCGAGCTAAGGTGGTGCTTAAACATGGGAGACAGAACGTAACCAATGAAAAATATGGGAAGGGCTTTATCTTTTTTTTATGCTGTTCAAGGCAGGCCAGATATAGCAATACATATAACATTTGGACACTGAAGTTAAGCAATTGACCAAATTTTGTGCGATTAACTTCTGCGTTTCAGAGATTACGGGTGGCCTAGATTGGGTTGTTGCAATGTACCCTCATAAAAATATGACATTAGCTAGCCACTCCAGCTCATGACAATCATAAATGAGCACTACTTTTTTAAAGCCAATTTCCTGGACCTGTGAATGTGAAGTTTGGACAAAGTAGTTGACAATATTTCCACAGTGCCAGTGTGTCCTGATGGAATGTAAGACTCTCTGGTGTACTGTTTGACTGACGGAGAAAACGAATTCATAACTTCAACAAAATAGATAGCAGTTATTCTACACTCTGACTGCAATCTTTTTTGTAAAGAGAGAGACTGTGAGGAGAGGAAGATAGAGACGAGGCAAAGACAGAACCTGTGAGAGCGTAGGGTTTTATCTCATGGTCTGAAACCTGGCAGACACAGGGCATTGTGGGATTGTTATTACATAAAGGATGCAGGTGAAATGACGGATGTGTTTGGTATGTGTGTTTGGTGACAGATGACATTGTGTGGTTTAGTTTAGATTGTGTGGGCGGGATCATTGGCACAAAACAAGGGGATTATTAACTCAAATTTACACTACCAGAAACGTAGCCATACACACACGTAAACGCTGCTGATATGGCGGCAAGAAGCCTCCTGGTGGAAACAAGCCAAAGTAATCTACGAGTGTACTTCTGTCAGCTTCTGTCTGGTCACCTGTTTCAAGCATTTAGACTTCCCCAGGAAGCACAAAAAATGTGATAAAATTACAAAACACTGTACATGAAAACTCTTTATGGATAGTTTTTCAAATGTCGATTTCCACCTAAAATTACAGACACAAATGTAAATGTTCGTAGCTCTACAACCGAACCATAGAGATTAAAATTGTGAGTGAGTGAGAGAGAGAGAGAGAGAGAGAGAGAGAGAGAGAGAGAGAGAGAGAGAGAGAGAGAGAGAGAGAGAGAGAGAGAGAGAGAGAGA
>JACXGM010002897.1:29049-44625 GCA_016801145.1 Umbra pygmaea | reverse complement strand
ATCTCGCGGATATTAGTAATATTAACAACTGTCATTGAGTGTGTCCTAATACAAAAGGCAGCAAACATGGAAGTTAATTTGCGCTCTCTATATAGGCTATATGCAGTGTTTCTCTACCGAATTTGGCCAGCATGCGCTCCGTCATATAGTTCAAACGTTGTAATCCGCTTGATAACTGACAGCGATTAACAACGGTATTCACTCCATTCTACATTTTCCAATCAAACAATGCTTGTTTTTCTACAATCACTTATCCAAATGCATATAACTATGATATATAACTAGGTATAGTTTACTATGTTCTTCCGCCTGAAGCAATACTCTGACGGTCTTGCTAATCAGGCAGCTCGAACTCATGCAGGGAGAGCAAGGTCGAAATAGCGGGACTGCTGCTGAGTTATGGCTTTGTCCACACGATTGCGCCTGATACAACTTATTAAAATAACGTTTATAAATATTTTTGTTTGTCGTTGTTCCACTTTTCTTCGATATCTTAGGAAATCTTTGTCTACTCTTATTTTTTATTGTGGGTAGATTAATCTGTAAGAACAAATAATGTGTTATTAACATGACTAATATTTCGTGAAATAGCCTTCTGCCTGTCTGGAAATAAGTACTTTGATCATATGGAAAGTAAATTTAGCCTTCCTGGCAATGATTGTGCAAACTGTACAGCAAAATTCTCTATATTTTAGGTTCGGTTGCGGGCTTCTGAATGCAACTTTTGTCCAAATCACGGAAATTGGAAAAAATAAAACGGAATTGGCCAAAAAATAACACTAATTTCATAGGGGGCCCTATATATAGAATATAATTTATTTTGTATCCCACTTTAAGAAAAGCTGGTCTACAACAACAGCACAGAACAAAAATAATGACTGCAGTTATCAGTGTGTAAAAAAGTTTCTATATAGCGCGCCTCTGAACCGTTTGTAAAAACGTGCATATCACACGAAGTATATTCGCTAAAATACAGTAAGCTAGTGTGGAATTATTATACAATGTTCACTCATCATGAGAGTAAAATAGACCATCCTAAGTCAATCTACTGCAATAATTCCTCTCTCAAACTGTAGAAAGAATGCTGGGAACACTTGATTATGTATGAAAATAGAAATACCGTCAAATACAGTGAAACCGGTAGAATTTTGACAAATACCGTGATATACATTTTTGGTCATACCGCCCAGCCCTAATGCATACATACTCATACAAACACATTATATAGACAGGATATTAATGGATGGAGTTAAGAAGTGGTGTTAATTAAATATTTTAATCCCTACAAATTAGTACAATTCAGCTCACTTTAATTGGACACAAGGTGGTATTGGTACCTAATTGAACGCCTGTATGCCACCCTAAACCCTACATAATGATCTACTGTTGCCCAGGTCCCGGAGGTAACAGAAGGCTCGTGTTGGGCAGCAGAAGGGATCAGTTCAATAATGCATAGGATTGACTCAGCCCTGCAGGCCCTGGAACAACACAGCACATGGCACATGGCAGCCTAACAGCTACAGTAAACTGATGAGGGAACAAAGGCCTGCTGCTCACTGTTCATCTACAAGGACATGTCTGACCAGACAGCACACAATCACACAGAATGGCAGATAGGAGGGTCTGTCTAAAACAACCCCTCTGCTGTCATAATAGTACACAGTCCTGACGCACGAGGCAATTTTTCCTTTTATAAATCGTCCACCGCCCGACCCCTGACCTCTTCCTCTCCTCCACAGTCAGTCATCCGTCTGGAGGAGGTCGATAGGCTAGCAGCAGACATTAGCTGTATACTATGGAAAGGAGCTGCTGCGTATCATCCAGCCACGTCAACACTTTCAGGGAGATGCACGGCTAGGCATAGAGGGGTGCAGTTAAGAGCTACGATGGCAAGGGCAAAGCAAGACAGATAGAGAGAATGAGTTACAGAGAGAGATGCACATACTTACCCATTATCACACAAACATACACATATTAGATATTTACTAGGATATTTTGCTAGTAAACAAGATGAAATATGCTGTTTTAGGGTTAGGGGTTAGGCTTTAGGGTAAAAGTAAGAATTACGGTTCAATTTGTTGTTAGGAGAAAATTACTGTATGAGTTGGCATTAGATGTCCTCACACAGATAACAAAACCTCAGAAATTGCCTGTTCCCTCTAAGAAAGTGATTTCTGGCTTAGGAGTTACAGTAAAAGCTACAATAAGGCATAGTGTTATAATTCACTTCAGGTAATGCATTACCAGTTAAGTTTATAATCATATAATGATTAGGGTTAGTGGAAAGGGAACATATATTTCTGGCTATCTGGTACATACAAATATAGAAAACACAAGTGTGTGTGATGCACTTATCCAACTCTGACAGATTTACATTAACGTGGGAAAGGGATTAGAATACACATTGTGGTTGAAGCTGATCACTATTTGAGATCTGCACGTAAGATAGGGACTCTTTCTCCAGTCCTCCTCGCATCTTATCTCTGGTTCAATGTCCATGTACGGGGCTGACATATAAACTAACCCATTTCCAGAACACACCACAGACACCAATACCAGCCCATCTATCATATTAATGAGACATTTCATCTCCCCTTCAGGATAAGTTTACTTCTGCTAACTAGAGAGAGAACCCTTCTTCCAGCTAGAACTAAGGCTAAGTTCACTAACCATAACAAACCATACCAATCTCAGCTACAAATAAGAATCAAAAAACAGAAAATAATGTGACCTACTAGGAGAAATTACAAACTGTCAAAATAAACTTAAATGCTACTTGGTCCTAAACAGAGTAAGTGTATGCACACAGCCACACAATCTTCACAATTTTTCTCCCTTTTCTCACTAACTCTACCTTGTCAGCAGCTCCGCAACTCCTTGTACAGATCTGTGGGATGGCGAGGGGTGCGCACATGGTTCATCCAACCACATCGCCCAGCCGTCGATTCTTTTCGCACTGCTCATTAAACACGAAGACTTTAGTTGGTTAATGCACAGGATGACTAAGTTCACAGACTATATTTCCGCAATTGAACTTACAGGTGCCCGATCTGTACACATGGAGTCACTGGAGAGCGACATGGTAGGGTAGATATCCTGATTTATGCAGGATACACAAATCACAGGCAGTGCTATGCCAATTTGGGCGCGTCCATGTGGCCATCACCAGACATTACCATCCATATTGTCACCAACCTATACTGTAAGTACTTTTTGCCTGTCATGGTTCCGACACAACAGTCACTAAAAACACTTTCTCACATTCAGTAATTCCCAAGTCGGCCACCGAAAGTGTCCAGAAATTCATACAGTGACTGCAACATTCTTTTGAAAATACAAACTGTTAGATTTTAATCGAATCAATCTATGAATACAGTCGACTGGAGAATAAAATGGGACAAATAAAGACCAGGAACCTGAAAATTGAAGATTTTGCTTTGACATCACTGTGTGAATTTCTGGACACTTACGGTGGCCAAGTTGGGAATTACCAAACGCATTGAGAAGGTGTTTTTATTGACTGTTGTGTCATAACCGTGACCAGCACAATAATTTTAAGTTGTTTAGGGACTGGAGTTTTCCTTTAAATCACTGGCAGCATATACACCATGTTCCAAATTATTATGCAAATGGAATTGTGTCAAACATTAAATATTTATTTTTTCAATCTAGCTCATGGATGGTAGTGTCTTCGGGCTCTTTGGATCAGTGTCAAATAGTGCAATGCCTTGGACAAGATATCAAAACATGAGATATTTTTACAAAAACTTAAGCATGATCATCGTACTGTGAAGAGATTTGTGGCTGATTCAGAGCATAAACGGGTTCATGCAGATAAAAGAGTAATGAGGAAGATTACTGCCAGACAAAATCATCAGATTAAAGGAGCAGCTGCTAAAATGCCATTACAAAGTAGCAAACAGGTATTTGAGGCTGCTGGTGCAAATCTCAAGGTGTAGGATCCTCCAGAGGCTTGCAGTTGTGAATAAACCTACTCTCCGGCCAACCCTATCCAATGCTCACAAGCAGAAATGGTTGCAGTAGGTCTAGAAATACATGAAGACTAATATTCAAACAATCTTGTTTACAGAGGAGTGCCGTGCAACCCTGGATGGTCCAGATGGATGGAGTAGTGGATAGTTGGTGGATGGCCACCACATCCCAAGGAGGTGGCTGCGACGTCAGCAAGGAGGTGGCGGAGTCATGTAGGGTCCCTGAAGGTGTGAAAATGACCTCGGCAAAGTAATAGAGTTTCTGACTGACCACTTTCTTCCATGGTAAAAAAAGAACCATGCCTTCCATAGCAAAAACATCTTCATGCATGACAATGAACCATATCATGCTGCAAAGAATACCTTTGTGTCATTGGCTGCTATGGGCATAAAATGAGAGACACTCATGGTGTGGCCCCCATCCTTCACTGACCTCAACCTTATTGAGAACCTTTGGAGTATCTTTAAGCAAAAGACCTTTGAGGGTGGGAGGAAGTTTGCATTAAAACAGCAGGTCTGGGAGGATATTCTGACATCCTGCAAATAAATTGAAGCAGAAACTCTACATAAACTCACAAGTTCAATGGATGCAAGAATTGTGGAGGTGATATCAAAGAAGGGGTCCTATGTTAACATTTAACTTGCCCTGTTAAGATGAGTTTGATTGAGATAGCTTTTGATTTCAGTAAATATGACCTCC
Source organism: Umbra pygmaea (assembly GCA_016801145.1). Taxonomy (NCBI): domain Eukaryota; kingdom Metazoa; phylum Chordata; class Actinopteri; order Esociformes; family Umbridae; genus Umbra; species Umbra pygmaea. The sequence goes on along the minus strand of JACXGM010002897.1, from coordinate 39,933 downwards.
TAATGCTCCAAATTCAACAAATGACCATTTTCAGTTCTTTACATCCTATAAAAGGTTTTGAAACTCTGTTGTGCATAATAATTTGGAACAGTGCATTTATTTTTATTTTTTTTTGAAAGAAATACTGTTTTTATTGGGTGGTTTGTTCAATGAAATTCGACTTATACCTTAACGGTTGGTGACTTGAAAATTATACTGACTGTCATTTGCATGGACTATTTAGGAAAATCTGTGTAAAATATAATTTGCATAATAATTTGGAATGCAGTATATACCCATCAGTTTCCCAATGTCATTGTCTGACATTGTTGCTCTATGTAACCTGTTCATGTTTTGTTTCACTATGTGTTTCCTCCATTTCTTGTTTTAGTTCCTCTTATAATAAATTCAACATTAAACTCAGCTTTTGCATCTGCCTAATTTTTGCTCAATCATGATAACTATATCAAATCCCTGATTGGTGAATGTAAGAAATCTGTCTGAAAATGCTGATTTATTTGAACAACCCTGTAAGTAAACATTTCACTGTTAGTCGACACCTGTTATTCATGAAAGACATCACAAATTGATTTAATGAGAGCATTTGGCAATCATTCAAAATAATATGAATCAGACAAAAATCTAATATATGCAGCCACTGGTAATAGTCAAACTTCTTTATGCCATGTTGACTCTGGACTGATTTATTTCATTAATATTGTCATGATTGATTGCTGTAGTTGCTGTTAATATTATGACACTGTCCTCTAGTATTAACTTCATCATTATTATTTATGTCTTATTGCCATAAATTATTGACCTGACTCCAGTTTTCATATTTGCATTTTGTAAATGTAAATAGTTGTACTTGCTATTTCAATGAACTGTACTGAAATACATTGAATTGAGACAGACAGACAGACAGACAGACAGACAGACAGACAGACAGACAGACAGACAGACAGACAGACAGACAGACAGACAGACAGACAGACAGACAGACAGACAGACAGACAGACAGACAGACAGACACAGACAGACAGACAGACACAGACAGACACAGACAGACACAGACAGACAGACAGACAGACAGACAGACAGACAGACAGACAGACAGACAGACAGACAGAGACAGACAGAGACAGACAGAGACAGACAGAGACAGACAGAGACAGACAGAGACAGACAGAGACAGACAGAGACAGACAGAGACAGAGAATTATTCTGTCTACTTTCATTTACCTGATGCTAACACATAGCTTTATAATGACATTATACAACTGGCATTCTCTGCCCCAGAGTGTGAGTGCATGCACGCGTGTTTGTGTAGGGTCTGTGTAAAGGTTTCAACACCACTTGTCAGGACCAGAAATTCCCACAAGGATAGTAAAAACAAATAAGTATTTTGTGGATATTTTGCTAGTCCCATCCATGCATAGGCTTAAGGTAAAAATATGTTGAAGTGAGTATTTCAATTAGGGTCATTGTTGTGAAAAATATAAAAGGGAATCTGGGTTTGAAGTCCCCACAAGGATAGTAGAATGTAAACTGTATGCGCGTGTCAGAGTGAATCAGTGTGGTTATATAAAGATTAGTACACTCATGCACACAGACGATAACAGGCGCGCGCGCACAGACAATAGGATATGCACTCTCTGCTCTCACTAAGCAAACACCAGCAAAGTCTCAAAACAGTCTGCCAGATAATGTCCTCTGATTAAATAATTTAGCCAACCACCAACAAGAACCACCCAAGCATGTTTCCATCTAGCTCCTACAAGCATGAGAAACAGTGGCGTCCCAGTCCCAAGATACGTTTGTATGCAAATGTAGTGTACTACACACTTCATGGATTTTGTGCCAGCTGTCCTTCAGTTGGCTGATGTATACAAGGAAGGACAGAAGTGATGACATGATGGACAGCAGCCCAACATTCTCACATTCACAGCTCAGGACCTCTTAGTCCCCAATGGGTTTACCCGGAGACATATGAAGTACTTGAATTTTACAAAGGGCATTTACCAGGATAAAAATGATAGAGAGATAAATAGAATGAAAGTATAGCTTCCTCTAATTAGAAGCTGCCTGCAACACACAGAATGCAAACCATGTGACTGCAGTCATTGAAAATAACTAACCATTTAAGCTATACAAGAGCTACCAATTGTATAGCTCCAACAGAAACATTTAAAACCAGCTGTGGAATGTGCTTGGTACATTTTTAATTCTGTTACACCTCATGGCAGCTCCTAGCGATCCACTGTGGATGCAGCTGAGCCAAGTCACACCGCCTCTGTCGAATCGAGGAGTCCTGGCTGTACTGACGCAGCTGTACTGCAAGACAGTGACTAGATCAGCCCATCTCTAAAATGTGCAAACATTAATAATTCAAATGAGCCAAATGTAGTGATCCATATTTCAGCAGATAAATCGAATGTCGCACTAAGAATAAAGATAATTATGACTATTTTCATGCATTAAACTTTAATGGCTTTACATTCTCATATAGACAGGATTGATTCAATATACAGTATGAGTATGCTATTACAGTAGTTTCCATATGGAGCCTTGGTGTTTACCTTAAATTTAAGTGCTTCCAATGTGTATCTGTTTTGGTTTAACAGATCGTATTAGCACCAGAAGTCTTCACAAGGTCAGTAATATTTGACAGAAATGCCCATATTAGGACTTTTTAGCAGTCCTCATGAGGACAAAGCCAAATTCTGGCTTAGGGGTTATGTTTAAGGGCCAAAGATACAATGTAGGTTACTATCAGGTTCAGGAATTATAGTTTAGGTTTAGGGTTAAGTTTAGACATAAATGTAAGGTTACTGAGGATAAAATTAGAGTTAAGGTGAGGTTAAGTTTAGGTTTAGGTTAGGATTATGGCTAAGGATAAGGTTAGGTAAGATGGATTTTTGTTTTCTGGACCACACAATGTTATCTGTACACAAATGTGTGTGTATATATATATATATATATGTATGTCTGTGTGCATGTGGGTGGGTGTTTGACAAAGACAAACCAGACAGCATTATACAGTACATAAAACGCTACCAGAATCTGAAAAGCATTAATAATACAGATGTCAGCTATATTTGCCGAGCAAAACAGGTGTAGATCTGACAGTGAAATGCCAAAACCTGCCATTCCTAAAAATTCCAAAACAAGAATGATAAAGTAAAAATCAATTCAACTCATGGTTTAAATTGACAGTGCAATGGGGAACAAAAGAACAGGTCATTCTGGAGGAGGTCAGAGGTCAACAGGGGTCATCTCTCTCGGACCTGTCAGTCAGTCAGTCTAGACTGTGTGTTGAAGCCTTGTTATCAGTGTGTGTGACAGCTGTAGACCTCCAGGTCACTACATTTAAAGACTGACCATGGTAGAGCATTCACTTAATGGACTGGAGTTATTGTACTGTGTGTGTAAAAATGAGTTATAGTAGAGTATGTGTTGAAATGGGTTATAGTAGGAATGGAAATTAAAAGATGGAAATTAAAAGAAACTTGGCGTGGCCCAGTACGATACACTCTCATTCACTGCTAACATCAAGGCTGTGATTTGTTCCTGCAGGTTCATGCTCTATAACAGCCATCACCAATTAGTGGACCTCGGACCGGTTCTGGACCCCGCAATGTTTCTCTCTCATAAATTAATAATATTAACAGAGCTCTTGTTTTTTTTGACGGGCACACTTTAGTCAGTTCACGGGAGATGCGAGGGTCTCTCATTCAGACACATGCATCGTTTAAATAGCTTCAGGCAACATAGCCAATCAAAGCACTTGTTTACAGTGCGTGGAGACCAATAGAGACCTTTGTAGTCAGCGAGAGGGAGGGATAAGCGACATCAGGAACAAGAGATGCTGGATGGAATAAATAAAATAGTAATACGAAGGCACAGTTATTTTGATGAAATGTACCAAAAAAATATTTGATTCATGCCCAAATAACATATCAAAGTTTTCACTAATCATAGCATGGAACACGGGTCAAAATATAGAAAAAAAAAAATGTGTGGGTGTGTTCGAGGGATCCTGTGCGAAGCTGTTAGGTGTAAAACACATTCAAGAGGAGAGGACATATACCTGGCCTGCTGGACATAATGTAATGTGGAGAGAAAGATCGGGGTACATGTGAAATCTGTGGTGTCAATCAATAGTCTTCCTTTTTTAGAAGAGAAATTATCAAATCTGCCATACATTTGTGTGTATGTGGTTACTTATCCATTTTGCATACTTTTACCATGTGTCTGGATGGGTGAAGAAAGTAATTTTACCTTTTACAATACATCTTGTTTAAATGTTACTTAAATATATTTTGTTTATTTAATCTATAAGCCATGTGAACTACACGGGCCAGGAATCACAGTGCATGTTAAACATGACCATGGTTTATCTTTCAGTGACTAGTTCCATGTCCAACACCTATTGTAGTTAAAGTATTTTGTTCATTTGTATGACCCTCTTTCCAGGAATTAATGTATGCGCTCACTATAAGACACTCTGGAGAAAAGCTACCTTACTAAACTGTAAATGTAAACTGTTTGGACCTTTGCTGGGTTGAAAATTTGAGTGACTGTACCTCTTTGAATTTTAATTGAATACCCCTGCTCTATAACATTCACAGAGCACAGCCTTATCTCACCCAGGAAGCAGCCCAGATATTCATCTAGGCACTCGTCATCTCACATCTGGATTACTGCAACTCACTCCTGGTAGGACTCCTAGCGTGTGCCACCAAACCACTACAACTCATTCAGAAAGCAGCTGCCCGCCTAGTGTTCAACCCTCCCAAGTTCTCCCACATCACCCCTCTTCTACACACACTCCAATGGCTCCCAGTTGATGCTCGTATCTGCTACATGGCCATGGTGCTCACCTACGGAGCAACAAGTGGAGCTCCTCCCCCTACCTTCAGGCAATGCTCAAACCCTACATCCCTCCCTACACAGGCTGTTTGTTCTGCAACCTCTGGGCTCCTGGTCATCCCACACCTTCAGGAAGTCAGCTCCCAAACCACAGCATCAAAACTCGTCTTCATCCTGGCTCCTCAATAGTGGAACCAGCTTCCACTGGAGGCTAGAACAGCAGTCTCTACCCATCGTCAGGGAACATCTGAAAACCTTCCTTTTCAATGAGAACTTAAATTAGTTCAATACCACCACCTCCTTTTGAAAATGTATTTGTATGATCCTTTTCTAACAGTGTTTTTGCCAGTTCACTCATATTTCAAATATTGAATGTTTTTAATATTGATTTGTGATTGTTTCAACTAGTTTATCTTAAATGTATGCACTCATTGTAAGTTGCTCTGGATAAGTCTGCTAAATGACTAAAATCATAGGGGAGAATGGCCTCATGAAATTGTGTCATTCCTTGGGATTCATACAAATTCTTAGAATGGGTCACAAAGTTGCTGACTCAATTCTGTGTTAATTTGTTTTACTTTTAGAGCATTAAGCAACTGTCCTGTTAAGTTTCTATCTATCCCTGTTGGTCAGTTTCAACTTGTGATTAATGTTCCTCTACGCAGATGCAATATGTCCATGTCTAGCTTATGCAGTCATGAGTTGACACATTTAATAATTCTGCAGTTTTTGTGCAACTGCAATTCAGGAACCAACGAGTTGGTCTCTTTGCCTGGGTATTGGCTACAACGCTATGTGCCTACAGCAATTTCCAAATACAAAAGCGTCCTCCAAATACTGTTAATGGTCTGAGTACCTCCATTATCCATCACCTCTTCACATGTCTCTACCACTTTGACTTAGCTACGTCCTCCACCTGGAGGCCCACACTCCTCATCTCACAGTTGTCCCTGTAAGGGATGACTCATGACAAAATGTTGTCTAAGAGCTCTCTATTGGTCCTGGATACAGAGAAACAAAGACAGTCAGTCAGACAGAGGGATTCAAAAAGACAGAAAGAAATAACATTCTGTCTACTACCAAGTACCTGCTACTAACGCATACGGTATTACAAGGACTCTCAAAAACTGCTGTCAGGTATAGAAATATCCTTGGCTAGCAGCTCTTAGGGGCCGGATGGGTCAGGGTGTGGGGGTTAGGGCCTGGGTGTGGGGGTTAGGGTCAGGGTGTGGGGGTTAGGGTCAGGGTGTGGGGGTTAGGGTCAGGGTGTGGGGGTTAGGGTCAGGGTGTGGGGGTTAGGGTCAGGGTGTGGGGGTTAGGGTCAGGGTGTGGGGGTTAGGGTCAGGGTGTGGGGGTTAGGGTTAGGGTCTGGGTGTGGGGGTTAGGGCCTGCATGTGGATAACAGAAGGTAAGTCAACATGAGCCTGAACATGTAGAAACAAATTTGACTGGGAATTAGGCTTTATTCTATACAGGTGGAGAACAGTCTTGGCAACGGAATACAAAGTGCACTGTGAGGTGTATAGAACCATTACAATAGATGTACTTGTGAGGTATATCTGACACACATACACACAATGCATGCATACAGTGCAAACACACAAACACATACACACACTACTGGAACAAAGGCCAAAGCCTGCTGGCTCTGCTACAGCTAGAAAGCATGAGTAAAAACTCAAACGATCCTGGAGGTTTGTTGATGTAGGCGTTCTATTTTCTGTGTGGGAGCAAAGAAGTGTAGGATAAGAGGAGGAGAGGAGGAGTCTAACTCAGAGATGCTACAGGCAGGAAAATAGAACTCTTACTGGTCGCACGGCAACCAGGCCTTACCCAGTTTTATGGCCATAAAAGTGTTAAACTTTAATGCCTTACCAAAACATGCATGAATGTACACACACCCCAGTTACATCTCCTTAAACTCACCTGGCAGAAGACAGGTTTGTAGCGGTCTGAGAACAGCTGCGTGAGGTCTTCTGAGTCAAACCCCTGAGGCAGTCGGTCCACACAGAGGCACTTTGAGTGAAGGTGGTGTCCGGCAGTCAGCTGATTCACATCTGTCCACTGGACCATGACCGCCCGGTCGCCCTGGGGTCTACCCAGCAGCTCGGACCGCGCCCGCGACGCAGAGTCCTTCTTCATGTACTCCACAAATCCATAGCCCTTGGAGTGTCCGCTAAGCTCGCTGTAGACCAGGAAGCAGCGCTCGATGTTCCCGTAGGTTCGGACCAGGTCCTCCAGCTGCTGGCCGGTGAAGGTGTGGGGCAGGTTGGTGAGGCACAGCAGGGAGTCTGTGGGCTGGAGCTGCACGCTGATATCCCGGCCACGCACGCTGCTCTGGTGGAGGGAGCGGATGGCATCCTGAGCCTGGTCACCGTTCAGCAGGGTCACAAATGCTGGAGGGACATGGACGGGGATGCAAACACACACACACACACACAAAGACAGATATATATACAGACAGACAGACAGACAGACAGACAGGGGGAAAGTATGATAGACATACAGATAAACAGAGACGTCAACAGGGAAACAGACGTTAACAAACGAGGAGACAGATAAACGAAACAGACAGGATCATCAGACAGCGAAGGGAAAATTAAGGACCATAAATGTACAACAACCCGGACACAAACCCACACAAACCAAACCCACACAGACACACAGGCAGAAGGACACAAACACACAAAGAGAAAGACCCACATTAGCTGAGAGCAGCTTGGAAAGAATCCAGTCACTAACACACAAAGGTCTCCTGCTTCTAAACACACAGTGACAGAACAGATTACAATGACAGGGAGGTGTTTACAACATGGTTATCCAATAAACAGGCTTCGTCAAATGAACTGGAACGGTCCAAAACAACCCCCCCACACACACACGCACACACTCCCAACATGACCCCCTGTATCCTCGACACGCCACTGCAGTGATTCATGGGCCGTGAAATGAGGCAGTAATGAATTGATATGGAATGTTTAACTTGGTCAAAATATTCCTCGGCCTAGGGAGCGCTGCGTCTGAGCACAAAGTAGCTTTTAACAAACTGGCCAAAGAACATCAGAGATAGTTCTGCTGTCAAAACACATCTTCATTAAACACCTTCTGCCTTGTCTGTTGGAGTTCTTCATAACTGACTGATTGTAACCATGCTAACCATTTAGAAGGGGTGGCTGCAACGAAAATCGAGTTGTTCCCTGTGCACTGAGAAACATAGATGCATTAGAGAAGAAAAAGCCCTGTCTCCTCTCAGCTGCCAACTACATTAGCTCAGGAGTCGGTTAATGTCTCCTACAATCCAGGCCATGTCAAGCGGTGCTACCTCTTGCTTACCCAGGAAGTTTGTTTAAAGGGGAACAATGGTGACATTTTATAATTTGTCTATGTACCTAAATCAATTGTGGTAATCAGTCAGGTCTGACACAGGAAGGTCAGGGTCGAGCTAGCGCCAGTGTTACTACGTACGGTTATATGGGACTGCGCAGACGAATGCGCTTGATAGTACTTTGTGAAATAACGATAATTTGCGTGAAAAACAAATGTTCTTTCACAAAGAAAATCCCCAAATCATGAAGCCCAACTGCTTTTGGTAAATAAAATATACATGCCCTTTAACCAATATGAAGGATTGATCACAGGTTTTAGTGTTGAGGTAGAAAAATGTCCCATTTTTAAAGCGAACAGTGCTCTTGTGACAAAGTGAGCCCATGAGTCTGCTCAGTGTACGTTACATGGATTTGCATCGGGTAAATGTCTGCCTAACGATTTGCGAGAGAGCAGCACAGTTTATTTTTATTTTTGGGGGTATTTTGTATTGACACGACAGTAGGAAGCAGAAGATGACACAAGTACGCAGAGGGAAAATGTAAGGCACAGACAGTCGGCCAAGCCGGGTTTCAAACCCCCGTCGCCAGGTGACATGCACGCTCCAGATTCGGGAGCTTAGACCGCTACACCAAACTCTGGCACATCAGCATCACAGTATATCACTGTGATCTCACTGATGTCTGATTTAACTTATGTAACAATGGAGGTGAACCTAGATCACTAATGACATGCACCCACCTACAACTGGCTCCTACAAACCCCCAAATCCATCCACACCACTTCACAATCCATTAAAGCATTAATACACGGCTGCCTTCCAACCAACCGCCCACACAGAAATCAATTAACTCAACACTAATACGCAGACTGAAGGATGGGTATATTTCTCAGAGGCTGAAATCGGGTTATACAGGGGTAGGTTCAGTAACATGACACTGACACGTGTCTGTATGCTGTCTTAAGGCCTTTAGGCTCTCTTTAAAGCTTTCTCGCTCAACCTATTCCTGTGTGCGTCTCCCGTTATTTTCTCTCTCCTTTCATCAAACAACAAACTCCAAAAAATAAATGGGCTTACTTAAAGGAATAAGGCTTATTCCTTATATGAGAGAGAGAAGAGAGTGAGAGAGGAGGAGGGTTGTGAAAAAAAAGCGAGAGAGAGGTACAGTAGGAGAGCTTAAGGGCTCTTAAATAGCTTACAAAATAATGTTATAACACACAGTCACTACAGAGGCAACTGACAGGCTTTAAAGCAAGTGTCTCTCCAAAACACAAAGAACTATTTAATTACAGGGCTTTGCCTCAGAAATTCAGTAATTATTCTGTATTTCTATAAGTAGAGCGCAAGCCCGGCAAGAAGAATGGGAGAAGGAGAGAAAGAAAGAATCTTTGTGGAATCATCTGGAAGCCTACAATTCTACATGCCACATTCTTTGTGAAGCAGCTAATTAAGAACATAGGCGATGCAGTCACAAGTGAGACATGCTGGTTAAACCATGTGTCCTCCATTGGGCACAACACTGGGCCATACTGTACAGTGCATAGATTACAGCTCTCTAGTTCTGCATGTAGACAACAGATGGTTACACACTTCAAAGGGCACAGCTAGAAAGGTCTAGACTTTGGCTGTAGCATGCGCAAACATGTAGGGTATGTGTAAGCCTGCCAGGGTTCGATTTTAAATTGAGGGATCTATTCGATTCAAACCAATCCAACAGAGGTATAAAACATGACTATTTAATTCACTTTGTTTTTATCAAAAGTTTCTGCCACTTATTCATACAATGAATACATATGCTATTGCAAATGCTAGTGGAACTGTATCTCAAGCTGTCAGAAAATATTCTCAATATAAACACTTAGTCATTAGCTGGTAGTCTTACTTGTCTGCTGTAATTTGACCTAATGTATACTGGGCATGGTGTAATAAATAGTTTGATTCCCAACTGTTGCAAATGTCATAGTATCCTTGAGCAAGGTACTTTAACCTAAGTGGCTCCAGGTGGATGTCCCCGTACTTACTGTAAATCGATCTGAATAAGGGCGTCTGCTAAATGACTCAAATATTATTGTAACATGTGTTGGGCAGGTTTAAGGGATATATATATATATATATTGTAAAAAATGAGGACCACAAATGTTCAGTTTTTTTTTTAATATTTACAATGTCTCAGCTAGATGGCACTGTTAATCATACATTATGTCAAAATAAACATGCGTATGGTGATATGTAAAAAAGCCATTTGATTATTGCTGATCTGAACTGATACTTAATTTCACCCTGTTTTGAGCTTTGGCCAAATTCAAATTAAATTAAAATGAATTTTTTTAAAATGAAAGAGCAATTATAAAACAAATTCTGTATTGACCACAAAACGGACATGTGCACTCAGACATCAGGAAACAACCGATCAAACTATATCTGAAGTCATAAGAAGGAACAAAAGATGTTTTCCCTCCACAAGTGTAAGCCTAATGTGTATTTTTATAGTTCTTTTCCTACCTGAGAGCGAACAGAGAGAAAGAGTGAACATTTCTCTGTTCTCACATGCTTCTAATCGAGAGAAAGAGTGAACATTTCTCTGTTCTCACAGGCTTCTAATCACAGAGAAAGAGTGAACATTTCTCAGTTCTCACAGGCTTCTAATCAGAGAGAAAGAGTGAACATTTCTCTGTTCTCACAGGCTTCTGATCAGAGAGAAAGAGTGA
>JACXGM010002897.1:13194-28949 GCA_016801145.1 Umbra pygmaea | reverse complement strand
CTTTTGTCTTCTGCACATGAACCCACCCACACATTGCACTCAGCTCCGTCACTTAGAGCAGCTGGCCCAGCCTCCCCGGAACAGGCTCTCGAGCCCGCAGAGCTCTCTCTTACCCCATGAACCAGACTCTATAATCCCCTGGCTCTTAAATAAAATGATTAAAGCAGTGTTTTGAGATTCTAACAAAAAATTAAAGATTGTTTGGAATTAACAAGATGCATGGCAAATTATCAAAAATACCTCATCTATGTGCTGGTTTAGAGACAAGATCTTGGTGTTTTCACCAGTGGTCAGCACTGTGCACACTCACGCTTGTTGCTTTGTTAAAGACAAAGATGGTTGACTATAGAGAAGGAACAATACATACATCTACACCGATCAGCCATAACATAATGACCACCTGCCTAATATTGTGTAGGTCCCCCTTTTGCCACCAATACAACATCCCCATACATAACAAACTGCGATGCAATGTGTGTGTTCTGACACCTTTCTATCAGAAACAGAATTAACTTCCTGTTAATAACAATTTGTTTTTATGCCACTTTCCTGGTTATATAACTGTGAAATTAAAATACATGATCTTGATTTGTCGCTTAACATTATAATATGGCTCTTCTTACAGTAATATCATATTTCTACATTGAGTACCCTTCCTCACTGCAATATAGTTAAAGTATTTAACAGGTAACCCACCCCTAGAATACACATTATGTAACTCCTATATATTTGTGGTAACACTATTACATCATGAAATTCTAGGTATTCATCCATAAAATCTGAAGTAATATAGTGTCATCACTAGTCTGTGAGATGGAAAATAACACGCTAAGACAGTTTATAATCCTTTTAAAACAATAACTTCCTCATATCTCTGAATCAGCATACTTGCCTAGAAATATTTATAGTTTAAACATTCATAAATGTATATGAAAAAGTAGTTATTATGTTTACATTTCCACAAAGTACACATCCACTGTCAGATTAGCACCATGAAAAATATAAAATTGTTCCTCCATGTCCCTGCTTTCATATACCTCCATGTCCCTGCTTTCATATACACTACAGTTCAAACATTTTAGACCACCCAGGAATGCACATGTTTTGATAGAAATTATACTGAAGCTATATTCACCAAGGTGGCATTAAATTGATCAGAACGGATAGATAAAACATTATTAACTATGGATGGAATTAAAGGTTTAAAGGCTGCTGAAAAGTTGGCTTTATAGCTGTGTGAAAGATTCCTTATGAATTAGTCATTTCCAATAGTGATAGACATTTGCAACATTGGTAACATCTCAGATACATGTTTTTTTGTTTGTTTGAAAATCTTCTAAATGTTTCTCCACTCCCAATTTCCACTGACCCAGCCTTGTTGCCAGCTCAACAAATCCCTAGACAGATGCGGGATGGTAAGGGGCGCGCACATGGTCCATCCAACCACATGTCGCCTAGCCCTCGATACTTCCCGGCTGAATTTACAGGCGCCCAGTGTGCAGACAAGGATTCGCTGACGAGCGACATGATCAGGTAGATAATCTGATTTATCTAACCCAATTCCCGGGCAGTGCTATGTCAATTGGCGATGGCTCTTGATGGAGGTCTAGGGAAAGTCGTAGTCAGGCTCAAACCATTGATTATCATGGCGTAGACTGTTGTGCAACGCAGCGACTTAGCCCATTATGCCATGAGGACCCCACTTCGGGTACAAACTTTAATCAATTTAATGCCACTATTATCTGTCTGTTTTTTCAAGCTTTTTTGCCAAGGTGAGTGGTTTGGAAATTTAAGATTAATCTGGAAACTCCTTCAGAACTTGTGTTCATCAGGTAAAAAGTCCTGATAAACACAGATTTCAGCTAGAAATGCATTGTCTCAAGTTGGAAATACATTGTATCTATAACATGGTATGATATTAAAAAAGCAATGTGTAAAGCAACATTATGTATACATTATATTTGTAATAGCAGAAATTGTCTAAAATAATAGTGGAATGCAAAATGTATTCAGAGAGAAATTATTTTGCATTCATAGTGCATCCTCAAATGTAAATTGGTGCAGCTTGTCAGAGAGGTGGGGCTTCTATTGACAATCTGCACCCTTCTGCTCTTCTACTGGCACCATTAAGACATGTTCCATCTCATCCTCAAGCACACCAATGCAGACTGAGGATAGCAAAATCCCTCTCTTTCCTGGCTTCAAAAATTCTAAAACTTTTGTGAGAGAAGTAAAGATGCCTTTTGCAATATTAGGCCTCTGGGTTTTAAAGAATGTGAATATAGGCACTTTTGAGCTAAAACAGGTCCCCGCTTGGTACTTAGTTTTCTTCTCTGTAGTGTCTAGGTTCGTATTTTCTCTCATTCTACTGTGTCTAGATGTTTGGCCCACCCTGGAACCTTGTTCGTTGCCACTATACAGCTCTGATTTAATTGACAGTTCTGGCAACTGCAATTCCTCCACTTTAGTGAACCATACTTCACACACTTTGGTGGGGATGCCCTGCCTGACATTAGGTAAGGAAATGGCTAACATAGCAGTGAGAAACACAGTCATGTTTCAAGCTAAATGCGGTAAGACAATGATTCTAATTAAACTGTCCATAGAGTATAATATAGGCAATATAATACTACACATTGGTACTAAAATGGGTGTCTTAAAAAATTGTTGTGCAATTACGAAAATCACAGACGGAAGCTCTAATAGTGTAGGGATGCAGGCTGGTGGACGGAAGACAAGCAGACAACACCACCACCCAGCGCTAATTCACACAGTGTGAGGAAGCGCTTCTCCTAATTACGAGGCGCTGCCCACCTCCAACACGCTCATCCCTCTCTCTCTATTCACTACCCAGCTCTTCACCATTTCCACTGCTTCATCAACCACTCCCATTGTTTCTTTTTAACTCTGCATTCTTTCAATCTCTGGCACCCACCAACCCATCACCAGTTTCCACCCCTCTGTCTGTCTCTCCATCCTGATTTCCCTCAACTCCTCCAGAACTGTAATCATTCTGTCCATCTCCTATTGAGTCACACCAGCCCTCTCTTCCTAAATTTTGCATTATTTTTAGTCTTTTAGTTCCTCACCCCACACAATTTCTGTCACACTCCCTGATCTACTAACTGAATCTCTCCTCTCGACCCTTTTGGATCAAATGTCACTATTATAGAACCAAACCAATAACTAAAACATCACCCCAGTAGAGAAGACACTTCCTTCCCCTTTCTGTAGAGACTGACGCTTGTACTGTTAGCCGCAAGAATGCAATGAAACCACAGTGATAACACTCCGGAGAACTAGAGGGGATATGCTGTAAATAAAGCCCCCTATACTCTATCTACTGAAACTGTCGCCCAACAGTAAGATGCCGAAGGGCAACACAAAGCTAAGCTTATTGGTTAAGACTTTAGACAAGTTCACAACTTTGAAGTTTCAGACCTGTTAGCTTTGATGGACAACTGTGAAGGGGCAATACAGTGTGGATGTGTGTCTGTGTGTGGATAGAGCAGGATGTTGTGTGTGACTCAGTGGTGCACGTCATAATCAGGGCACAGATAGAGAAACACAGACCTGCTGTTTCTGGAGATAACAGCATCGAAGATGGTAGCGCTGGATATGAGCTATCAAATGTTCTCATGACAACAGTCTCACTATGAAGACTGTCTTCATACTCATAATCATCACTTCTAGATCATTCAGTTAAAGCGCAGAAAGGCTCTTCAGTTTAACAAGGAGGTGTTGTGAGGTAGTAACCAGAGTTTTACGGGCTTAATTAACTACCACAATGGTACCTACTCAGTACTCTGACGAGGCCCAACAGGAGTATTCTCAGGACTCATTTTCTGTGTTCAAACAAAGCTGTGAAAACTACTCAATCATTGAATACTAATCAACAAGACAGAGGTGTGTGACCCTCAAAACCCCTCATCGTGACAACTGTTTACATTGTTCATTTCGCAGCAGCAGCAAAACTGTTTGCTTCAACAATGGAGATTGGGCTCTTTCTCTATGCGTGTTAACGCTTTTATTCACAGAATGACAACCAGAGGACAGCAGATGAAGATGGGTTTTGTGAAGATTGGGTACTAAACACTTTCTCCAAGTAAGGAGTTCATACTGTATGTGCAATGAGCCAGAAGAGCTACCACTGAGACATGGCTCATTAGAAAAAAAGATCACATTTTTTAAAACTCAAATAATTTTTGGGAAAAGGCACCGGATAATAAACTCAAACACTAAAACTAGAAAGTATAGAAAGTATGCTGAGAATTTCTATACTGGCGCTAGGTACTATTGTTTTTACTTGAGAACTAATAACTACCAAAATAATCAAATCAAATGTTGCCTATACTGCGTCACTAAAACCTTTTTTAGGTGGCCACCCCACACTAAAAATCCAAGATAGACACTGCTAATCCCCTACTTTTCCTGGTTGAAATACAATGAAAAGGGAACATCTGGCTATAGCGATGAGTTCAGTTGGCTACAGTGTGGATCTAGCCTAACAGTCCATATCTACTACATAACACAAACTGCCTGGTGTGTGGGCTGCTGCTCTCATTTACATCGACTGACTCACAACGAGCACAGATGGACAGATGATGATGGAAAGAGAGTGGGAAAGCAAAATAGAGCGATCGAGAGGGAGGTACAGAGAGACTGTAATAAATAAGTCATACAGAGAAGGGGAGAGAGAAAGAAGTTACGAAAAATAACAAGAAAATGTAAAGGACACAGAGGCGCGAGAGAGGAAACAACAAGAAAGATGTTCCTGCAGTTGTCCTAGGAGGCAATTACAGGGCTGAGAGTTCACCAGCTTCACTGTCACTTAGCTGAGTCATCGACTGGGAGACCTATAATGGAGTGATCATCAGCTGACGGACAACTCTTTACATCTTTAACACATTTGGATACAATTTCACGTTTTATATTTACAATAACAAAAAAATTATAGTAATAAACTCATGACAGAGGTTCTGGAAAACAGAAAGGGTGCGACAAAACATGCCATTGATTTGTAGAAAATACACTGTAAATTAAGCATCTTTAGGTAATTGGCAGGTAAAAGGAAATAAAGCTTCAGTACACTGGGTTATATAATTTGATTGTTTTAGCTGCCAGGAGGGATACAAGCTTTATTCAGAGATGTTGTTTGTGACACAGTCACACATTAAATGTGCTGAGACTGGCTAACATTGCACACAGTCTTTCTTCCTATCTGTATCTAACGGAACACATCTCATATCCTCTAAAAACTGTTAAGAATCATCTTATAACGGAACGTAATTGACAGTGGAAATGTCATACTTAATTGTATCATCAGGTTATTGCATTATCTTTTCAGCACTAACGTGTTTGGTTCTAATGTATTCAAGGTTTAAAATGGTCACTGATGTGATTAAGTGGTCCAGAATCCATTGTAGTCAAGTAAGGGCCGCTGTGATACCCCAATATCTCCATTGTGGGGATGGTACAGCACACACGAACGGTCCATTGTGTGACCAGGATTCCCTCACTGACCCTTCCTATTGTCATCGGTGGACAGTTCCGGCACATTGCACAAACATTGGAGTTCTGAAATACACTCTGAATTACATTATGGAACCTCTATGGCTGGTCTAGCTCATGGAATTTCAGGATGTTTTCTCTGGGCTGTAATTGAGATGACAGGCCAGAAAATGACAGATGATAACTGTTAAATTAATAGCTAGATTCTTGTATTTTTTTAAATATCCATTTTATTTTATTAGATAAACCAATTAAGAACCTTAAAATATACACTCTGACAGCAGTGACTCAAATACTTGAAATAATGATATGTGCTGATAATGTTAGTTTTTTTGTCAATTACTTTTTGGTCAAATTCAGATTTGGCGAAGGCGGTGCACGGGAACAAAACCAATGTGAAAAAAATGTTTTTCTTTTTTTGAATTTCCTTTTAACGTTGTTCAAGGCAGGCAGGATATAGCTTGTACTGTATATTGCATAAGCACAGAGAAGTAAAGTGACGCAAGTGACCAAATACATAAGATTTACCTCTGTGTTTCAGAAAGAAAAAAATAGAAATTAATAGAAACCTCATTGAACTTGGTCACTCGAATAGTACACGACAAAATGGCGACTGTTGTTAGTTGTCACGGTGACAACACGCGGCAGTGGAGCTGTAAAGTGTGTCGTACTAACTATTTTTCCCATTAGCAATCTCAAAGTGGTGTTTAGCTAGCTAGCTATCAGACGAGATAATTTAGATCTTGTCTAGCTCTCAAGTCAAATTATCAATCTTATCTAACTGCAGTTTGTAATATTAGCATATATTTAATATTTTGATGACTTACCAATACAATTAAAATGCAATTAAATCCAGCACTCTCCAATTCCTCTTCACAACAAGGCAGGCCACGGTGATCGTCTTTGATATTATGGCGGATCGCAACCATCTGAAAGGTGTATACACCTCCATCTACTGTCAAGCCATTGAGATATGTTAGCGCAACTGACTACTCTGTTGCTGCTGCAAAACTAACTAGTGAGTCCGCAACTTGCCGCAAATTGGTTTAATGCGGAATTAGGCCATTAGAGCTTTGCACTGGAATGGTACACAACAAAATGGCTGCCACTCTGAACATTCTGATACATTGATTTGAACTGGAATGGCATTTCTAGGGAAGAAAACATACGTTTCAAAGACTATCGGTAACTGAACTAATTCTCCTTTGCAATGGCAATCTTGCCAATGGCATGGAAGTGCAAGTCTCTGTAATACTCTGTAAAGAAGTAGTGAAGCAAGACTGTATTAACTTTCACAGTACTGCATGAATAATGGGACGTAAGGGGATGTACCACATGTTACCTACTGTAATTAAACAACATGCTATCGTCCAATTCCCTAAAGCAAAGGCTTACTGATGTGAAGAGAGTTGAAAGATCTAACTAACCAGCAAAAATAATTAGAAGCTCTAGTCCCAAATGCATAGACCAGAGGTTTTCAACCCATGTGCCGTGAGGACTCCCAAAGCGTGCCGTGAATTTTTTGGGTGGCAATTTTTGCAGAGCTTTGTTCATAACGCTCTTTTCTTTTTTCATAACTCTGTTTTCTTTATTCATAACGCTCTTTTCTTTTTTCATAACTCTGTTTTCTTTATTCATAACGCTCTTTTCTTTTTTCATAACTTTGTTTTCTTTATTCATAACGCTCTTTTCTTTTTTCATAACTCTGTTTTCTTTATTCATAACACCCTTTCGCTCTTCAGGAGAAACAGGAACCCGCTTCCAGTGCTGGATGCTCAGCATTGAGGGTCAAATATTTTGCGAAGGGATCCAGTCCACCTTTGTGACAGGGCTGGCGTCTGTTTGTTCCTGTTTTTACATCTTTAACCTACAGTACCAGGAGGAGGCAGCCTGCATGCTTGAATTCATCCAGAGGTAAGAAATTGTTAACACCTGCATTTGTTCTGGCCTAGGCTCAAGCATGGTTTCAACAAGTCTGGTGATGCGATTTAGCAATTAACTTTAATTTAGAAAGTTTTAATGCAACTTACAATATTTATAGAGGCAATAGGAAAGTTGAGGATAGTTCATGTATATTTGTTGTATTTGTTGTGCTGTTAGTCTGTGTGAATTACTAGATTTTCAACCAGTTTATAATTTTTCAGACGCTTTGTGGGTATAAACCCAGAAAAAGATACAAAGACTACAAATGGGAAAAATAGATAAACTGTCAATTGACACGTCGCCAGCCTGTAACGCATGCTCATGGACTTTCAGTGGGATTTCATTTGAAAATGGTGAGTTACAGTAGATGTATACATTACACATAGTGTATGTTCAAACAGCAATGACTCAATAAAGAGGCAGGGGAAATTTATCCTCATGTTCATCCTCAACCGCCTTTCAAATTTGGAATGCTGAACTCCTCTTCCATGCTCTTTTGCCATTCTTTATTTGTTCTTTCAATTAATTTTACTAATCTTTCTCTCATATACAGACCCAAGACTTTCCAAAGAATCCTCATTGTGTGCTTTGTTTTAGAAAATGGTTAGTGGTCTTAGCAGTGACCGTGTTTTTATTGTTCACTGCTCTTTATTGACCAAGAGTTCCATGAAGTGTTAAGTCTTGAATGTATTCATACATGTTGAATTTCAGTGGTTTGGGTAACATTAAGTGTTGAGGTTCAGTATTTTGTTATATTGAACAATGTATTTGGGTTTAATATTTTTCAGTGATTTATCTGATCTATGTGTGCCTATATTTACAAGTATTTACCTTTCAGTGTTTGTATTACAAAAAAAATGCTTTCAACACAGAACTATTAGTTTTCTTTCACTTAAGTGTTTTGTGATGTATTATGCCTATTACTGTATTATCTCAAGCTAGAATGTATACTACAATCAGTGGTACATGGAATTAATGGTAACACTGCTGCCAGTTGTTTCCTGTTTTTTCTGTGATTCAAAGCAACTTCCTGTTGAAAAACATTACGGGGAGTGCACTGTAAAAAAAACACATAACAGGAAAAATAATGGTTACCCTGCTGCCAGTACAGGTGAAGACGAGGTTGCACACCTGCCGCTTTGAGGTGCAAGAGATAGGCGTAGTAAATAGAAAAAGATAGTCTCCGCACACTCAAAAATCAATGCCAAGTGTATTTATTTTTTTAAGCTTTTGGTCATTTAACCTTCATCAGAAAAAATCCAGATGAAAACCGTGCTGCCAGTAAAATTCCTCTTATTTAATAGGGAAATAATTAACAGTGCAGATGGAATATGTGTTCGGGGGCATTCCAGTTTAAGAAAACGGAACCCCCACCAGCACGAGAACGCCCATTGGTGGCAGCAGTTAATTGATATTGGAGCTTTGGGAGCTTCACATCATGGGCTCAGCTCAGTGCAATACTCTGATCTGATTGGACATTGGCGCAATTAAGGTCGCGCCTGCAGTTGACAAGCACGCTTGGTCGAACTGCTGGAGAGGCTAATGGTTCTATACCGTCATTGGTTCTAGAGCCAGGAAGAACAGCTCTTAAGCGAGGGCTGGAATTGGAGCATAGAACGGAAGCTGGATATGGCGTGGTGTCCTCGTGGGGTTCTAGTGCCGCCGAGTATGAGCAGGAGAAGGTGAGGTGTATGGTGCCTGGGAGTGCGGTGAAGATGAGAGGGGTAATCACGGGTGTTCCGGAGGATCTGTCTATGGAGGAGCTTAAAGAGGTGGTGTCGGGAGGGGTTGTGCTGGAAGAAAGACAGATGGCCAGTAGGGCGTTGAGGTGGGAGAATGTGAGTCCCAAGGTGTTGTTGGAGGGACGTTGCCAAGTAGGGTGCACTTAGGGTTTTTTAGTTTTTATGAGGGAATATGTGCCACCGCCACTGAGGTGTTTTAATTGTCAGCGTATGGGGCATGTGGCTGCTGTGTGCAGAGGGCAGGGTAGGTGTGGTAGGTGTGAGGGTGCGCATGAGTATGGTAAGTGTGGGGTAGGGGATGCGGTGAGGTGCTGTAATTGTGGTGGGGAGCACAGTGCTGCTTTTGGGGAGTGTGTGGTTCAGAAGAGGGCGGCAGAGGCACAGCAGGTAAAGGTGGTGGATAAGGTCACGTACGCTGAAGCAGTGCGGAGAGTGGAGGGTCTTGGGGTAGGTGTGCAGGTGGGGAAGGAGGAGGCTGTGGGCCCGGTGTCAGAGGTCAGTTTGGGGATTCATAAAGTGGTGTTGTCTGAGACGTGTAAGCATGAGTGTGTGGTTGGTAAGAATTTCATTGGTGGTGGGCAGGGTTTTTGGCGTTTCTGTGTAGTGTGGTGAATGTTTGTTGTCAGGTTAAGGGACGTAATGTGAGGATTGATGTTGTGGTGGGTGCTGCTAGGGAGTTTATGGGTGTCACTGACGTCACAGGGGAGATGGTTCATGAGTTGTTGAAGGGGAAGGGTAGGTAGTGGGATGTGGGGGGGGTGAGTGGGCTGTATTTTAATTTGATAAGGTGGTGGGGTGAGTTAGGTGGAGTTGAATTGGGTGGGCCGTGACCGGCCTTACACTCCGGTACAGTTGGTGGTGGCGTATGCACCTTAAGTTGGTTGCGATCCGACATTAACCCATAGAAGAAGAAGACAACGACAAGCATGCTCATCTACTCTATGCCACTGAAAACTGTGCCTGTTACCAAATGTTAGCACCAGCCCATATAAAACAAAGTTACTTTCTGCCATGTATTCACACAAGTTTAAGTAGGCTATTTGGAGAAACCAAATACATTTTTTTAGATTACAAAAAAATGTGTAAACAGCACTACAGGGATTGCATATAAAGGTAGGATGTTTTCATCCTATAAATTTAGCATATAAAGTAATGTATTACAGTGTGAAACTTGTGCTAGGACAGCTAAGACATGTTTTGCAAAATGAACTTAACGCAAGAAGAATACACAGCCCAAATATAGCAGCTTATCTTTGGTAGTGCGCTTCATTTAAAATGAGAGTGGTTGTCCAGAATGTAACTTCACCCATACCGATCGGACTGAGCAAAGAGCGCGCTCGTGTCTGTGTGTCCGACGGGGATGGACAACCGGTAATGTTGCCCCGGGCACAATTGGCCAGCTCAAATAAAATTTCTTATCAGTCAGTCATCTTTAGTATACAGTACTATCGAGAAAGTTACACTGTTGATGAAGTGGAATAAGCTTTCATCTTCTAGCTCTTAATTTTTTATAGCTCTGTGATTCAATAAACTTTGTTCTACAAACAGCCAATCAAAAATGAAGAAATTGCTCGCATATGTATAACGTCCCATACCTTGGCAGTGCAGTTACAAGTTACAACAGGCAGTAAGGGCAATTTAAGGTAGTACTAGCATACACATATTAGTACACTGCTCAAAAAAGTTAAGGGAACACTTAAACAACGAAATGTAACTCCAAGTCAATCACACTTCTGTGAAATCACACTGTCCACTCAGGAAGCAACACTGATTGACTATCAATTTCACATGCTGTTGTGCAAATGGAACAGACAACAGGTGGAAATTATAGGCAATTAGCAAGAAACCCCCAATAAAGGAGTGGTTCTGCAGGTGTTGACGACAGACCACTTCTCAGTTCTTATGCTTCCTGGCTAATGTTTTGGTCACTTTTGAATGCTGGCGGTGCTTTCACTCTAGTGGTAGCATGAGACGGAGTCTACAACCCACACAAGTGGCTCAGGTAGTGCAGCTCATCCAGGATGGCACATCAATGCGAGCTGTGGCAAGAAGGTTTGCTGTGTCTGTCAGCGCAGTGTCCAGAGCATGGAGCCGCTACCAGGAGACAGGCCAGTACATCAGGAGACGTGGAGGAGGCTGTAGGAGGGCAACAACCCAGCAGCAGGACCTCTGCCTTTGTGCAAGGAGGAGCAGGAGGAGCACTGCCAGAGCCCTACAAAATGACCTTCCGCAGGCCACAAATGTGCATGTGTCCACTCAAACGGTCAGAAACAGACTCCATGAGGGTGGTATGGGGCCCGACATCCACAGGTGGGGGTTGTGCTTACAGCCCAACACCGTGCAGGACGTTTGGCATTTGCCAGAGAACACCAAGATTGGCAAATTTGCCAAAAAGTTCGATTTTGGTTTCATCTGACCAGAGCACCTTCTTCCACATGTTTGGTGTGTCTCCCAGGTGGCTTGTGGCAAACTTTAAACTACACTTTTTATGGATATCTATCAGAAATGGTTTTCTTCTTGCCACTCTTCCATAAAGGCCAGATTTGTGCAGTATATGACTGATTGTTGTCCTATGGACAGACTCGCCCACCTCCGCTGTAGATCTCTGCAGTTCATCCAGAGTGATCATGGGCCTCTTGGCTGCATCTCTGATCAGTCTTCTCCTTGTATGAGCTGAAAGTTTAGAGGGACGGCCAGGTCTTCGTAGATTTGCAGTGGTCTGATACTCCTTCCATTTCAATATTATTGCTTGCACAATGCTCCTTGGGATGTTTAAAGCTTGGGAGATCTTTCTGTATCCAAATCCGGCTTTAAACTTCTCCAAAACAGTATCTCGGACCTGCCTGGTGTGTTCCTTGTTCTTCATGATGTTCTCTGTGCTTTCAACGGACCTCTGAGAATATCACAGAGCAGGTGCATTTATACGGAGTCTTGATTACCCACAGGTGGATTCTATTTATCATCATTAGTCATTCAGGTCAACATTGGATCATTCAGAGATCCTCACTGAACTTCTGGAGAGAGTTTGCTGCACTGAAAGTAAAGGGGCTGAATAATTTTGCTCGCCCAATTTGTCAGTTTTTTATTTGTTAAAAAAGTTTGAAATATCCAATAAATTTTGTTCCACTTCATGATTGTGTCTTACTTGTTGTTGCTTCTTCACAAAAAATTACAGTTTTATATCTTTATGTTTGAAGCCTGAAATGTGACAAAAGGTAGAAATGTTCAAGAGGGCCGAATACTTTCGCAAGGCACTGTATATATTTCTTAGTTGTGCACTTACATTATCCTAAATGTTTCCACCAAATGTCAAACCCAGAGAAAATTGTAATATAATTTGAAGACACGGGACGTTATTTAGTCCCTGGATGGGAGACAATGCTGGAAGTTTTTCCAATCTGGCTATAATACCATCATAGCAACCTAAAATAAAATAGTAAACTAACTATGGTCTAGGGATTATGTTGGGGGGTTTAAAATTGTAGAAATGTATTGATATATTGCAGTACAGAGTATTTTTACTGTTCTTTTTTTCTGTTGAAATCTTTATAAATAAATAAAAAGTGAAAATAACTCAGAAAAGTCGAATTTCAAGCTAACAGCGATAATATAATAATTCTACTTAGATTATATTATTTGCACAAACAATATACAACACACACAGCCGGACAAAAATGGGATCCTAAATAATAGCAATCATGAATGCCACAGACTGGAGCTTTAACAATGCAGAATTATTATTTGCAAGACTACACTTTTTTTTGAAAGGGGAATGGATCAGCTTTAGTATTTCGCATAGCTATTGCCTTTGGTATGGCAAATGCATCTTTGCAAATGCATTTCAAATCCCTGTTTTATATACACACACACACACACACACACTTTTTATATTATTGCTTCCTATATTTTACCCCCTCCTTAACCATTACCTGAACAATTATTGTGACCTAATACATCTAGCCATTTTAACATTTATTTCTAGCTTACACTGTACCTTTAATATTTTCCTCAAACATTCGTTTTCCATTTACCACATAATTAATATAATTCAATTTGTTATTTTACAATATTTGCAATCCTATATGCCTTTTACAGATCTTGCTTTTATTTGTTCCACTCTTTATTTAAATTCAATACTGTCCATCTATCTCTTAGCCACAGCCATGATGGATTTATATTTGCCAAATATATTTCTACTGCACTGTGATGCTTCACATAATTATGAAACCTTTCTATTGTCAATGAATCCACCAATTTTGAATTAAAGATAAGTATTTTTGCTAAAATAATTATCATATTATTGATTGACTGACTATTAGGTTTTAAATCTCCAAGTATTGCTATCTGTATCATTAATTCAAGATGAATATTGCATTTATTCATCCATTCTTGTACCTGTGACCAAAAACATGCTACATATGGACAGTACCAAAAAAGATGATCTATAGACTCTGCTTCCTCTGAGCAAAATCTGCACAGTTGGGATGATTGTATTCTCCATTTGTATAAGTATCTATTTGTTGCCAGTATTTTGTATAATAATTTGAATTGAAATATTCTAAATTGAGTCCGTTGTTGTTTTGTGTATTAATCGAAAAACAATAGGCTATGCCAAAGGATCGGCACATCAAAAATTTCTATGGCACAGCAACCACTTTTTTTGGTTCTTAAATAGAATTGGTATATTTCTTTGTTTATCTGTATGTTCTTCAACCATGTGTGATCTTTGATACAAGGATGACAGACAAGATCTGTCCTTTTCCCTTCTTGTACTTTCTTTCTCCAAGTAAATGGTATTGCAGCTGTTAGTTAATTGTGTTTTTTAGGGAGCAGACTTAACTGTATGTAAGGCCCACTCCGCCAGCTTCATTTATAATGTTGTTTTTCAAAGATTATTCCTTTTCTAAACATCTTATCAAAGTATGTTTTTTCAACTAGTATATGAGAGTTTAGCCATAACAAAGGTTGTAATATTTGGTCTCTTTTTTTAAGTGGATTAAATTGAAATTGCAACCAAATTCCCATGGCTTGTTTTAAAAATAACATATTTGAAATGGTTTCCTTTTCAAATATCTGAAAATGGGCAGTTGTAATTTGTAGAAATGGAAAGGTCCTTACTGAACAATGGGTGAAATACTCTTATTAGCTTACTAGTGAACCAGTTAGGATTCAGGTAAATCTTTTGTATAACTGACGCTTTTAATGAAAGATCCAATGCTTTAATGTTCAATAACCTTTGACCTCTGTGTTCATATTCATTATATAAGTATGCTGTTTTTATTATTCTAAGACTACACTTGCCTAATCAGCTTCCCAGATGTGTTCCTGAACTTTCCAGTTCCATTTTGATACATTTTAGTTAGGTACTGTTGCAAAAAACATAATTTAAAGTAATTTAAAACATTTAAGTTATTAATCTTATGAGCATAGACTATTGGATTCAATTTAAAAGCCACAAAGGTTAAAAAACAATGTTTACATAAAAGTGTTTGATGAAACCGCATCAGGCCAATTTCTCCCCTTAATTTAGATAGACACCGGCAGGCAAAAGAGATACAAGGCGAAAAAGATGTGAAGTTTCTATGAATTCACCTTCTTTCCTTTCTTTTCAAAGGAATCTCGGCCCGACAGGTTCTGCTGGCCAATTCTAATTCCCAGGAATTCTCTGTAAGCACAACCTATCACACAAGGAAAACTATTTGCTATCTGAGCACTTCCAGGAAAAACCAGGCCATCAGTAAGTGATGATTCACACAGGCCATGTATTATGAAAGTGTTTCTCTCACAACAATTTAAAACATTAGTAATAAATATCTTGTAAAATCCCATCTGTGTCCAAATCCCCCCAAGGAAAGCAATGATGAAACTGACTTCAGTACTTTTAAACCTGCTGTTTAGCTAATTGAGCATTAAGCATGCAGACTGTGCACAGAGGGAGTGTAAGTACAGTAGGTGAGTTGGCTGCCTTATGGCGATTTGAGTCCTTAAATGGCCATGTTGCATTTAGAATGCTGCTGGGGATGGACAAGGGTTTGTGTGTGTAATAGGTAGTCTCAAGAGATAGCACAGCCAGGTCCACGAAATGTTCATGACTGGAAGGTCAAACGAGGTGGGGGGTGTTAAGCAAACTACTCTGGGGTCAAGATAAAGATAAATCCAGACCCAAACCGGGGGAGATATGGGTCTGGGATCTAGTAATGAAAATGACCCAGCTCGAGGGGCGGCACCAAGTATGCATTTGAAAATCTCAATGTACGCAATTGGATAACACTACGACCTATCACCAGTGGTTTTTCGCTGAGCACCTATGGCGGAGCTAACTAGTAGATTAAACTCTTGCAAAAACAGCAAAAACGTCCTTCCTAAAAAGGAACAATTCAAGCACCGTCTTCTGTCCCTCTTTTAGACAAAAAGCCAAGTCTAACTTGTTCATTGTAGTGGCCAAAGCCGTTTTAAACAACTGGTGTTATTGCGATCTTACAATGTTTACTAATGACTTCGAGGTCGCAGCGCTGTCGTCATCTGTTTAACACGCTTCTGGCACGCCTATATCAGATACACCGATGTGATTGGTGCAGC
>JACXGM010002897.1:0-13094 GCA_016801145.1 Umbra pygmaea | reverse complement strand
GGAACTCTGGATTTCCAGGGTAAAATAACTGAAGGAATACACTAATTTCAGTAGTGAAATGAGGTTTATTGAATTAACAGAAAATGTGCAATATGCAACTAAATGAAATTAGACAGGTGAATAAATTTGGGCACCACAACAGAAATATCACATCAATATTTAGTTGAGCCTCCTTTGCAGAAATAACAGCCTCTAGACACTTCCTATAGCCTGTAATGAGCATCTGGATTCTGGATGAAGGTATTTTGGACCATTTCTCCTTGCAAAACATCTCCAGTTCAGTTGGGTTTGATGGTTGTCGAGCATGGACAGCACGCTTCAAATCACCCCACAGATCTTCAATGATATTCAGGTCTGGGGACTGGGATGGCCATTCCAGAACATTGTACTTGCCAGAGTAGATTTTGAGCAGTGTTTTGGGTCGTTGTCTTGTTGAAATATCCAGCCCCAGCGTAACTTCATCTTTGTGACTGACTCCTCTACATTAATATCAAGTATCTGCTGAAATTGAATGAAATTCATGCAACCATCAACTTTAACAAGATTCCCAGTAACGGTACTGGCCACACAGCCCCACAGCATGATGGAACCTCCACCAAATTTTACTGTGGGTAGCAAGTGTTTGCCTTGGAATGCTGTTTTCTTTTGCCACCATGCATAATGCCCCTTGATATGACCAAATAACTCCATCTTTGTTTCATCAGTCCACAACACCTTGTTCCAAATTGAAGCTGGCTCGGCCAAATGTGCATTTGTATTAGGGCTGCAGCTATCAATTATTTTAGTAATCGAGTATTCTACCAATTATTCCATTGATTAGTTGAGTAATCGGATAAGATAATCTTGTTTTATTGAAGAGCAATAATATACAATAGTTTGGTTTAATTTTCTGAATTATTTTTTATTGCCTAAATTGCTTACAATATCATTTCTCAAAAAACTAAAGATATTAAGTGCAATTAAGTGCCATATTTCATTGGTTTTAAAGATAACATATTCTGAAATGTAATAACAACCTCAAACTAAGGCATATATTAAACATACCTAAACATTACCTTCAGTTCCCTTAACTTCCAGAACTACAAGTTTCAACCTGAGACTGATCTGTATATAGGCCTATATGTAAATAGTAGTTATACTCAACCTATTTTCATTTATATATTTGATTACAATGTCACACAGCTCTGTTATACTTATGCTAGTAGATTGTTGATCAGCTGTTTCTCCATGAAGAGAGAGAGTGAGAGAAATTGGTGCGCAACAAATCAGCTGTTTTTTCTGAAGGGATCTTTAGATCAAATTGTGGTCACCACTACATATTTTCTTGTCTTTGTTTTTGCTAGTTGTTGTGTTAGGTGTAGTTTTATCATCCATATGATAAAATTGATGATTAAGTTAGACTGAATGTTTTCTTTTGAGATGCTAAAGCACTGACATCATGCTATTATTGTGGTAAGCTAGTTATCTTCTCTTAGCCCTTTAATTATTTACATTCTCTTCATTTTGTAATCTGTGCCATCAGTCTTCATGGCATGTGTCGCTAGCAGGGTCAGCCCAATGTGCGACAGTAATAATCATCCATGCGGAAACACAGTGCACGATACAACATTGGTGACATTGATTAAAAGAAGCTTTGAGGCAAATAATTTTGCATCAAGGCTTTTTATTAATCTATTTATTCGAGTTATATGAGGAATCATTTCAGCCCTAGTTTGTATACCTCAAGCGACTCTTTCTGGCATGTGTGCAGAAAACGCTTCTTCCGCATCACTCTCCCGTACAGCTTCTCCTTGTGCAAAGTGCACTGAATTGTTGAACGATGTATAGTGACTCTTTCTGCATCAAGATGATGTTGTAGGTCTTTGGAGGTGGTCTGTGGGCTGTTTTTGACCATTCTCACCATCCTTCGCCTTTGCCTCTCCGATATTTCACTTGGCCTGCCACTTCTGGCCTTAAGAACTGTGCCTGTGGTCTTCCATTTCCTCACTATGTTCCTCACAGTGGACACTGACAGCTTAAATCTCCAGCTTTTTGTAGCCTTCCCCTAAACCATAACGTTGAACAATCTTTCTTTTCAGGTCATTTGAGAGTTGTTTTGAGGTCCCCATGTTGCCACTCTTCAGAGGAGTCAAAGAGAACCACAACTTGCAATTGGCCACCTTAAATAGCTTTTCTCATGATAGGATGCACCTGTCTATGAAGTACAAGGCTTAATGAGCTCAGCAAACCAATTGTGTGTTCCAATTAATCAGTGCTAGGTAGTTACAGGTATTCAAATCAACAAAATGACAAGGGTGCCAAAATATATGCACCTGTCTAATTTAATTTTGATGCATATTGCACATTTACTGTTCATCCATGAACCTCATTTCACTACTGAAATATTACTGTGTCCTTCAGTTATTTGATAGATCAAAATGAAATTGCTAATCCAAACACCCAATTATTTATATGGTAAATAAAAATCATGGAAATTGTCAGGGGTTCCTAAACATTTGCATACGACTGTATCAGCAGGTGAAATGTTTAACCTAGAATAGTGTTGTGTGTCAAACAAGACAAACTATGGTAGATAAATATTTATAAAGCACAGCTGCTCAGGGAAACTATTCAAACTCTGTACAGTATTACTGAGCTACACTGTAGTATAAACACATACAGCTATCATCTCCCTCTCAATTTGAAGGCACATTATTAGCTTGGAAGACATTTTGTTCTCTCCATTACACTCTACTGTAAGTGGGTGTGGCCTGGAGTCATGACAGGGCTCTGAGCAGCACCCTGTGAGAAGGTCATCCTGCTCAGATAGAGTCTCCTCCAGGAGAAGGCCTGCCCACTCCAAGACCTGTCCATCAGGGCTGATTGATGAGGAGAGTCCCGTGGGCCTATGTCAGTAGGGGCTCAAGCCTTAGCTTTACCAGGGCTGCTGCATTTATTCGCACATGAGACCAGTACAGCAACATGAACATGTATGCACTTATTACTTCAGTTGCTCTGGATAATAACACACCTACAGGTAAAAAATGTGTTTTAAAAATGTGATAATAACACATCTACAGGGGGAAAGGCTACAGTGTAACACCTGCAAATCAGGATTGGATAACATGCTGTAGCATGCCTAGTGTTCACTCTGCTAGTCTGGGATGCATGTACAATGTGTATCGTCCATTTGGGTGTGTATGTGTGTAGGAGAGAAGACTTCTGTGAGATCTTTTTGGGGAGCTGTGATCGACTGGCTGAGTCTGAAGCCAAAGATGACTGAGCTTGCACTGGCCCGGGACTCAGAGATAATAGATGACAACTGGGTTTGTGTTACAGTATTACAACATAAATATGAATCAAGACAGGTATCATCTCCCTCCTTCTCGTCCTCCCTCTCCCAATGCTCTGACTGACAATCTCTTTGAGGTTCCTCCACTTTCAATTATGATTAGATTCAAAATAGTTCTATCTACTTGTTTTAAATCAAAAGGGCAATCATCTAAACTCCACTGACACTGACGAATGCATTTCTGCAACTGTTCTTTTCGTTAAAATGAGCCTGACAATTCAAAGCATGTACATCTATTGATGGGGAGAGAGAAAGAGAGATCAAGAGACAGAGAGGAAGAGAGAGACGTTTAAAGAGAGACAGAGAGAGAGAGGGAGAGAATAGGCAGAGCTGTCAAAAATATCAAGGGACCTGTGGAAAAAGAAAAGTCTCTCTGGCATCCGGTACGTTCTAGCGGTACTTCAGGACCCATCCTACTGTGTTAGACTAATGAACAGTGTGACGTGAGCCGTGGAGAAGGCAGTTTATAGTCACACCGAGATACACACCCACATCAGCTATTAAACATCATTAACCTTTGGTGACTTCCCCCCCCCGACATGCTACCCTCTGCCTGCTCAGCTGTTTGCCAATCTGCTTTTCAAAAGGGGTCCGATATCAGGTGTTTGGTTCTACCTCTCGTCAGACTCTAAATATAGCTCCTCCCCAGGACAAGAAAAGAGATGACTGGCATGGTGATGTTCTGGTTAGACAAGAGGATGTTGACAGTTTCAAGAGTGGTTAAGTTTACCTGTCCCTTTGTTGCGATCCACGAAGCAGTACTTGAGCTCGTACTCTCTAAGAATCTCATGGACCTCCTTCAGAGAGGAAGAGAAGAGGGGGGGGGGGTAGAGAGAGGACCGTTTTATTACGGGATAATGCCAGATTTGTTGGCACAACGGAACACACAAAATGTTCCAATGGAAGATTTCTTTGATTGTTTTACATTTGATTCCCCTCACTGAAATACGTTCAGGAGTTTGTTGAGAGGTGTTCCTTTGTAATCATTCTCTTGTATTACTTAAGTAGGTCAAACTTTTCCAAGTAAGAAGATCTGAGTGGGCCTTTATTTAATAACACAGGGGAGATATATCACCCTAAACATATTAGTAAGAATATTAAGATGATAAATCAAACTTTTTTTGTCAACACACCTTGATATAAACACCCTTCGACCACAGTTAATTATTTGTTATTATTTTTTATTTATATGTTTACAAATTAGTCATTTAAGCAGAGCCACACATCCATTAGACCGAGGTAAAACCCCTACAGAGTGCTGCAGTGACCGTTTCCTCCAGCTGTATTTTCATGTTAACCGAGGGGGCTGTGGGGTCTGCCTGCCTGCTGCCTGACACAAGATGTATGACTGTTCTCTGGGGAACTTTAAACACAACTTAGTTTCAACCGTGGATGAGGGGAGGGTAAAACAGGAGATGGGTTGTATACATCAGAGAAATGCAGTTGTTGTTTATCCCTCTGTTCCTCATTGCACACTGCTACAGGATTGGCCTGAACACACACACACACACACACACACACACACACACACACACACACACTTCCTCTCATCCAGGAGGACCACACATGCGCGAGCACACATACCTGGTCGCGGTCGCTCATATCTAAAAACAGAGCGGCTCTTATGGAATGTCAAAGGAAATCAAAGCTCTTCAACATGCCCACACTTCATGCACTACATAGATTGATATCTATCTGGCTCTACTCCCACATAGAGAGCGAGAATGGAGAAAAGGAGTGTGTGTGTGGGGGGGGCGGTCCATCCAGCCCCCCCGCTACCTCTCTCCTTTTAAGCCCAACACACTGCTCACTGCCCTGAGCTTCACTTGCTCTCTGTCTGGGGTGAGATTAAACAGAGCTGTTATTTACACTAACATTTATGTCTATGTGCGCACAGACCAGTGATTGGTGGAGAAAGGCCAGGGGGGGACTAACAGGCATACAAACGTCCGTCAAGCCACTCTGAAGACGCACATCTGAAACACATTATTTGCACAATTTAGACCAGTTTGGGTACTTGAAATCAGTGCTATTTTATTCTTTTTCTACACAGCTCTGGTCAGTCATGTGATGAGCGTTTCTACATCTAAAGGTGGTGACATTTTGAGCAAAGTCTGTTGGTCTCCTCAATGTGTCCTGCGGCGCTGGCGGCGGTCTGACATTAACCAGTACAGAGGGAGCCTTAACGAACAGTAAACAGTGTACTTATGCTGTCTGTTTTATTTTACTGAGAGTAACGCTCTCTGAATGCATCACAAATGGAATTATATGGCCTGTATAGTGTACTACATTTGGTCAGCCCTATGTGGCACACATTTCAGCTAGAGCCCAATATAAGCCCTAGCCAAAAGTAATGTACTATTTAGGGATGTATTTGGGATGCAGGCTCTAATTCACTGTACCATAGGAGAAACAGACAAGGCTGTCTGAAGTCATCTCCACTCAGAGAGACATCCTGCACGTCCCTCTAACACTCCTTATGTCTCTTTTTTTCCCCTCAGTCACTGTCCCCCCAGTATGTCTCTGTTCAGACAGTAATGGGTCTTAAATGAGGAGAAAGCCTTCCCGGAAACAATATACAAGATATGGATTAAGCCATAAGTCAGGATTTGTTGTTGCTTCTAAAATCCCAGTCATTAAAATGTAATGGGTCTTGAAAAAATTTAAGCTGTGATGAATATCTGGCCCTGCCCCAAGAGGCTGTACAAAGGCTGGCTGGTTGACATGTCAGAACACAAATAGGCGATTCCCTAAGCTATGATATTCATAGAGCATGGATGACATTAATAAATAGTTAAAAAAAATACTAACCTGATACACATGCACACAAACATGATATCTTTTGGGAACCAAAACAAAAATATTCCCAAAATAATAATTCTAAACGAAAAACAATCTTAAACATAAACTAACTTATATAACCCCAATTGTATTATTAACCCCAAATGCCTAAGCCAAAACTAAAGTCTTTACTAATGTCAAATCTTATATTGATCACATGTAGTCTGCAAAAAATTAAGCCAAAATCATCAGTATTAAAACAATAAATGACCTGAAATATTTCAGTTGGTGTGCAATGAATCTAAAATATATGAAAGTTTAATTTTTATCATTACGTTATGGAAAATAATGAACTTTATCACAATATGCTAAATTCTTGAGAAGGACCTGTACATTTCTAAAAGTATGCATTTCAAGTTATTTTCTGCTCCCCATGGCTCATTATCGGGCCTGCTCAGTGCATCCACGTGAGCACTAACAAACTCATTGACTATTTCTACACATACACTAATTGTAATTTTAACTGCCTCAGGTGTGGGAAATTAACCATTAATAGCCATTTTAACCTTTGTGTGTGTCACCTTGTGTGTCTGTAACAAGGCCAAACATTCAATTGTATGCAAAACTTTTGATCAGGGCCATTTGGGTGATTTCTGTTATCAGTATGGTTTACAAAGGAGCCAAACAACTGTTAATAATGGCTTCATATGAGCATTATCCTTACATCTGTCAGATTTTTTTGCATGAACAATCATATTGTCAAAATCAATGCCAAAATGTCACAATTTCTGCCAGGGTATGCAAACCTATTAACATAACTGTATATTGATCACATGCAGTCAGAAGTACAGTATATTGATCACATGCACACACATCTGCTCCACAGAAACTTATATCAGATGGTGCACTAACAAACAGATGAAGGACTGTGGTCTAAAAAGACATGGGATATTAGAGAAAGATTGTGGGATTTCAATGAGAGAGCATCTCCACTAGACAGCCTGGGCGTCTCAGCTGCTGGTATAAGGAAACGGTAATAGTGGGAATATATTGTATGCATTGGACTAGTGTGCAAATTTTTCAATAATTTCTCAATAAGGGCAGCATAAACCAGGCTGCTGAGTCCTGCTGGGGAGGTCTACGAGCCCTGGATACACCCAACTAACTGATTACTTATATAATGTATGAATGTGCCACAAAACTTCCTGTATCACTTCCCAAGCTGTTTTGGAATTGCATTATCTGTATTCTGTTTTAATTAAAATCATATTTGTGGATTAATTTTCCCAAGTGGCTGCTGATCGGTCTTTTCTTACACCTTTAAAGATAAAGATTTAAAAGCTTCTGTACATATAACAGTAGGCTACTGTAATTTATTTCTAGAATATATATATATATATATATATATATATATATATATATATATATATATATATATAAGTTCCCCAGAAAATTTATACAAGTACCACACAGCATCAAAACAATACAGGCCCCACATCTAAAATACACAGGTTGCATTCTGATAGTAACAATAAAGAACATGTTAAATTATTCTCAAAAACACTGATGTTATTCTTAAGTTCAGAGCAGCCATGGACAGTCTTAAGTTAAATTTCCAAAATGTTTTGTCTTTAATGAATAGAAATGAACAAATAAAAAGATTTTCACAAACATATGAATTTGAATATCCTAAAAACACAGTGTAGGCAGGCCATCATTCAGGAAGGAAGCAGGACCTGCTGTATGACAATCTCAGAAATCCTTCCTTTCCTGTGTGGAAGCATCACTGTACTATTCCCTGTCCTGGTGACATCTATGGAGTGTGGGACAGGTGGCTCCCTAGAGTTTAGAATGAATCACAAGGGCATCCATGCATACGCACACATGCAAACTGCTGAATAGTCTCCCTTAAAGGAGAATTCCGGGCGATTTCAAAACGTAGCTCTGTTGTTTGGATATCTGGAGTGCTGTCAGTAGCAAGAATAACTCAAACAATCTGTATTGCTAAAACCGTGTTATCCTCCTGCTCCAGTTTACACCCTTTATGAATGTATGGGGCAAGTTTTAAAATGTGCTTTTAGCCTCTAAACATGTTCACGACAAATCGTTTTTGTGGAAATATCTGTTTTGGAATATTAGATTGTATGACTTTGACAATCGACTAGTGTGGACTTCACTGGAAAATGGGAAATTAACACAGATATGTTACCTAGCTGATTGTTAGAATCACTGTTAACATAAGGAATCACTGCAAATGGCTATGCGCTAGTAAATGACATTTAGAACATGTTTAGAGGCTAAAAGCAAGTTTTTGCCCTGTGAATGCGTAAAGGCTGTAAACTGGAGCAGGAGGATAACACAGTTTTGGCAATACAGATTGTTTGAGTTATTCTTGCTACTGATAACACTCCAGATATCCAAACAGAGCTAAGTTTAGAAATTGCCCAGAATTCTCCTTTAACAGGACACCTCACAGACTGTGCTCTGCTGTGGCAATGATGAGGTTTCAACCTTGTGTCCTCCTCCATCCCTCGTGTGTCTGACCACAGGCCCATGCAGTGTTCCAGCGCCACAAAGCCCAGAGGGAACTTGTTCACGTGCAGGCAGACCTCCCAATCTTCCTGAAACTGACCTCTTCTCGCTCCCTCTCTAACACTCCCCCGCTCTCCTCCAAGCATGCTGCTGTGAAAGGAAAGGTTTCAGAGGCAGGTGGTAAGCCCAAGGACAGGGCTTGTTTCTCTGATATCTCCCCGGTCTCAATGTGTCCCTGGAGCTCAGGGCTCAGGTGGGGCAAAGCAGAACAGTGACATCAGCAGTGTGACAAAAGCTACTCACATATCAAGGCACCAGCCAAAACCTCAACACAGCCACTGAGGTTACAATGTGCCTTCAAAGGCAAAGCTTTCATGACATGTTAGTACCTTGCAGTTCAAACTACTGCAAGGGCAGTGATTTGGTACTGGAACTCATAACACCCCAATCAAATTGACATTCATGTTCATACTAGTAAAAAGGACATTTCATACTTGCAATTTTAGTATTTTAATTCATCCGTTTAACTGCTTTGAGACTCATGTAGGTTTCAAATTGTTTTAGAAGTGTAATTAAGAACTTACGTGAAACGTGTCAGAGGAAACCTCTTCGGAAATGTTGGATTCTACAGAACCTAACTCTGATGTGACAACACAAGGCTATCATCAGTCGGGATTAGGGGTGGAACGTTACATGTATTCGTATTGAACCGAAACGGTACGGGCGTCACAGTTTTGTGCATGAATTTACACGGAAAATACACAGTATAAAAAAAGATCAAACTTGAGTGCAAATTAATTAATGTAATGCGTAACTACCGTTAGATACGTGGGTTGTTTATCGACACCTAATCTGTAGCCCCGCCTTAGCTCTGAAGCTAAGTAGCCGAGCGCCACCTATGTATGCAGTTTTTTGTCAGGTCGACGGTCCGGTGAGTCAGTCAGAGATAGCATCACTAAGGACAAATATGGCAAGTGGTGGCGACCCACAAGAGTTAGAGGACCCACCGACATCTAAGATTGCAAGTTTGGGAAAACTTCGGTTTCCCAGTCAGTTACAGTCATCAATTGTATATATTGGTTACAGTAGTACAGGCGATACAGAGGTGGATAAGATGAGGACTGTGTGTCAGCATTGTTCAGCAGTTTGGTATGTGAGTGGAAAAATATCTAACATGCTAACGGATATCCAACGCAATCACCCAGACGTGCTAGCTCAGGGGAGAAACTGTATGACACTAGATGGTAAAGCCTGAGACATGCGCAATAAAAAAAATTGCGTTCTGCATTTTTGTTTAGCTTTTTCCTCCATTGTACCGAACTCGTACCGAACCGTGTTCAGACATACCTCTGATCCATCATGCTGTAAAGTTCCAGTTTTGTTCCATCGCACCACAGAACAGATTGCAAAAACCACCGTGGCCTCTTTATGACTTTTAGCATAATGGATCCGACATTTCTTGTGCTTTTTGATCAGTAGTGGTGTACATCTTGGAGTTCTGGCATGGAAACATTCTGCGTTTAGTACGCACCTTACTGTGCTCACTGAAACCTCCGTGCCTGTTGCCACCAAGTCTTGCTGCAGGTCTTTTTCTGTCACTCAATTGTTTTCAAATTCTGCTGTCTCTAAAATCTGGTTGCAGCTATTGATAGCTTCCTTTTTCTGCACCGTCCAGGTAGTATAACGTCAATTTAAAAAAAAGAAAGAAAAGCGATTTAAATGGGATAATGCCTCCATGCAATATGAGGTGATTTGTTGCACACAATATCACCGCCTAAAATGCATACTCATTCAAAAGATGGAGCCACGCATTCTTATTATTTAAAAACTGAATCACAACTCTATTTTCCTCATAGCAACTCTCCAGTAGATTTCAAATGACAAAATATGAAATTGCTTTTCTCATTGCTATTTTCATATAGCCTAACATTTGCACAATTATAGGTGCATATATTAGAATCCTCAAAAAGAAACGTGCATATTTAAAAACAGTACTGTAGCATCACATTAATTATTAATAAACCTTTGGGAAGGAAAGACATGTCAGTTTGCAACACTTCTGGCTGAACAAGAACTTTGAAGTTCCGACATACTAACGTTAAGAAAAATAACTTAAAGGAAATACGATGTAGGCTGTAGCCTATTTATATATTGTTCAATAGATTACAGTGGTAGTACAGTTATAATTGTGTACAGATTATAATAAAACAAAATACCTTAACAGAATATTATATGATTAGGTCACTATCCCTGTTTGTAGAAAGTCACTTCAAACAGACATTCTCATCTTACACAAAACATCAGCAATGCTAGTGCATGTGAACACAAATGGGGCTGTTGCATTCGCTTTCACAAACGTGTTTCTCTCATTTTAGCTAATTTGGGAAGGAGATGTAAACTTTTTGACATTTGTAATAAATATTACACATTCTTGACCTGCAATGTAAATGGTGTTCTTCTGGATATCTTGGAACATTTGCTTTTCTATATTTGAATTGGCTGATCAACATCTAAGAAGTAGCAGATTTTAGCTTGATAAATGTGACATTTGGCATAGTTATTAAAGTACTTGTATCGGTACTCGTATCGGCAAGTACCCAAAATGAAATACTGTGTACTTGCACTTGTTCCATAAAACGTGGTATCAGCCCATCCTTAATATGACAAAACAAATTGGCAGTGCCAAACAGATTCTTTTTGGCACCTATAGCACATTGCGCATCACCACAAGCCTGAAAACATAGAGGCTTCAATGAATAAAGACAAAGTACATACTGACCATTTAAGTACAGTAGGCTACTAAAAATAGTGACATAAAACACATTGAACTAAATTTGTCCCTTATACAAGCTCTTTCTGAACTCCTTGAACATGTCTGTGCAAAAAAAATACACTCGGGAACAGGGGTGAATCGAGATCGCAATTTTATAACGAATAATCGTGCAGGCCTAATTCTGAGTTGGATTTTCAATTGGATATGGGGAAACCATTTGATGCATTAATTTTGTTGAGCTTGTTCAATTGCTTGTGTTTGAATTGTTCATTGCAAACAGCTGAAAGTCTGTACTTTTGACAAAACCAAATTGCAGCAGGGAATTAATAATTTTGATTGCAACTGTATGTGTATGTCTTTGTGTGCACGTGCGTGTGTGTACAATGGGCTCCAAAATTACTGGCACCCCTGACTGGCAATGCACAAACAATACTGTAAAAAATATAAACAATACAATTAGAGTATACTCAAAATACCAACATGTGAGAAATACTGTACTTTAAAGTGTCTATGGAACCAACTAAAATCATTTATTGATTAAATAGAAAATCAATGTCCTCCAAATAAAGGTTTCACATTAATGGCACCCTTAAAGATTATTGTAAATAACATCTACCAAAATTAAACCACAAAATAAATTCCACTTATTTAAATTAATCTGTTTTAAGGAACTATATTGAGCAATTACATCACTTCCTGTTCCACTAGGGTATAAAAATGAGGTAACACGCATGCAATCTCTTTGTCATCCAACACCATGAATAAAACTAAAGAACTGGCAGTTCAAAAGAGACAGATGGTCATAGACCTTCAAAAATCTTTTAATGGCTACAAGAATGATGAATTTACCACTGAGCACTGTCAGGGCAATTATTAAAATATTCAAAAGATATGGAACAGTTGAAATCTCACAGGTAGAGGACCCAAATGCATTTTGCCCCCCAGCATAGGGAGGATGGTGAGATAATCAACAAAATCCCAAGAATCACTGTGAAAGAATTGCAGGACTTGGTGGCATCTTGGGGTCCCCAGGTTTAATTCCATGGCTGTTTTAATTCCAGAGATCCAGGGGCTCAAGATTGATGGCATTAAAATTGACCAAGTATTAAGGAATACAATGGTCAAGATTGCCTTAAACAACAACAGCCAGAAAACAAAAAAATATTTAGGTTTATATGCTTTGTGTCTGATAGAGCCAACTACTAATTAGCCAACTAACTCTGAAAATGCCCAAGCGTCACAAACAGAAAGGACTCATAATGGAATGTGAAGATGAAGCCTCCCTGGTAAAGTCTACTCTAAGGTGCTGGAAAGGAGGGTTCGGCCGATAGTCGAACCTCAGGTTGAAGAGGAACAATGTGGATTCCGTCCTGGTCGTGGGCCTGGGAGTATGCCCATCCTGTCTACATGTGTTTTGTGGATTTGGAGAAGGCATATGACCGGGTCCCCCGGGAGATACTGTGGGAGGTGCTGCGGGGGTATGGGGTGAGGGGGTCCCTTCTTAGGGCCATCCAATCTCTGTATGACCAAAGCGAGAGCTGTGTCCGGGTTCTCGGCAGTAAGTCGGACTCGTTTCATGTGAGGGTTGGTCTCCGCCAGGGCTGCGCTTTGTCACCAATCCTGTTTGTAGTATTTATGGACAGGATATCGAGGCGTAGTCGGGGTGGGGATGGGTTG
>JACXGM010002896.1:0-44424 GCA_016801145.1 Umbra pygmaea | reverse complement strand
GGTAGCCTACTGGAGCGATATTGAGCAAGAGACTTCTGGGCCGATAGCACTCACATACTCTGCCCGGGGAACCTGATTCCTCGTCATGATTACTTTTGAAATCAAAACGGAAACTTGCAGGTAACTGAGTATTGCCCTTGGGTGGTAAAATGTTTAATTGCTGTCACAGCGAAATTAATTTAATTGCTTTAAAAAAATGAATACGCCACCTGCATTAGTTTAATCGATAACAATTGAACGTGATCAACGAAATTCTTAATGATCAATTGTCGATCGTCGATTAATCATGCCCATCCCTAGTTTCGATTGATTTCCAGTGGCAGCGTATTTGTCTTGACGCTGTTCAGTGCACTTCTGGATTTTTGATTGATGGGTCGTAGAAATTTATTTCACAAAATCCAAGACCAAGAACAGACATTCAATCTGGAAAGGCAAGTTATTCAACTACACAACAGCACACAGAACAACAGGCTGAAAAGATGTCCGTAACCCATTAACAGTTATTCAACTATACAATAGCATAAAGAACATACCTGGGAGGCTGGATAAATTAACATCTTGCCTGCATCTTTTTGTCTTGCAACGCGACAAGTCAGACTAGGGTACAGACTAGGCTATTTATATCATACAAGAACGTATCAAGTTGCTTCCATCAGCTAAATCGGCAAGTAAATTGCTTTGCAAAGTGAGACAAGGAACACTGTTATAGCTATTTTTAGTAGTTGTATTATAATGATTATATAATGAGTTGGGACAACCCTTCAGTTAACTACTTAATTATCCAGCAATACTTTATCTGTGGCCACTTTGTTAGGTACACATGCTATAATACCTTTTCCAACCTACTTTTTCTATCAAAACTGCCTTAATTCTTTGTGGCATAGAATAATATATTGACATACACTCACCGGCTATTTCATTATGTACATCTATTCAACTGTTCTTAACGCAAGAATCGAATTAGCCAATCACGTGGCAACAAGTCAAAGCATGTAGACATGGCCAAGACAATCTGGTAACTTTCAAACCAAGCATCGGAGTCTGGAAGAAAGGTGATTTAAGTGACTTACAATGTGACTTTGAACGTATTGTGCTGTTGTAGCCCATCTGCTTCAAGGTTCAACGTGTTGTGCATTCTTAGATGCTCTTTTGCATATCTTAAATGTATTGAGTGTGTATTTTGAGTTACTGTTGCAATAGAGAAGCATTATTTTCTATATTTTTGCTTTAGGTGTGGCCTTCTGAATTCATCTTTGTCTAAAGAGTTGTTTAGTTGCAGATGGGAGAAAAAATGTGTTCAGCAAAGCACTTCTGCCTGGTTGGTTCACATACATGGGTATTTGGACCCCTGGTGGTACAGTAACCAAAAACATTTGAGAATCACTGGCTCGGGGTGTTTATATGGAGATAAAAATGGTTTGAGATAAAAAAAGTGGAATCACAAAAATCTTTAACGGAAATGACAAAATAAAAAATAAATCCGATTTTACAGGAACCTAAGCTGCCTAATAATTAGGAACATATATAAAAAGACCCACTGGCCATAAGTATAACACAAAAAACAGAATCTGCATTAAAAAGTGTTTCTTTTGTGTTACTTCCTGTATGGGCTATTATTTCGCAACATATCACACAGTAATGTACCTAGCCACTATCGATTTGACTACCTGTCTTCATTTTGACTGCTGACCTTTTGAAGGAGGAATTCACTGTACTGTATGTGACAAAACACTGGGACTCTTCAATAGCAACTGTTACTGCAGCACAGCAGAGATGTCAGAGGTATCAAAAGTAGACCAGTAGGTTACACATCAACCTGAATTTTAGCCTTGTTGGTGGGTGGATAACAGCCTCCGTGCAAAGATACCTCAAAATGTATCATATAATAGATCAAGTCCTTAATCTAGCTGAGGCAACGCGATGTTCATCAAAGTAAAATTATCCATGACATCAATTTTTTTTATGATCACCTACCCCATCTGGTTTATTAACAGCAAAAAGTAGCTGGCTGATTACTGTACAACGTTCCTCTGCTAGTCAAAAACAATCTATTGACACTGCAAGATAGTGAAGGTCGAGGACATCCGTGTCTCTCATGATATTAGCTAAACCCTTACAGTGGAAGACTATGACGTCATGGAATCCCAGTATCTGAGGTCTAGTAGAGTCATACAAAGCTACCTCCATCTCTGTTCTAAGCCAGAGGCATTACCTCTCATGCAAACCCACACCGGGAATGATAAACAAAACCTAACTCCCTCATTATTGCAACAATGAGCTGGTGATCTAAATGATCACTATAAATCTCAATGGTTGTGCT
This sequence comes from Umbra pygmaea, assembly GCA_016801145.1. Lineage (NCBI taxonomy): Eukaryota > Metazoa > Chordata > Actinopteri > Esociformes > Umbridae > Umbra > Umbra pygmaea. Next base: position 42,104 of record JACXGM010002896.1, on the reverse strand, counting down.
TCTGTGTACCTGTATGACGGGCTCACAGGGATGGCCTGCATGAAGTAAAGGGCAGCTGTTCTTGCCCTCCAGTGCCATTTTTTAGCCGGTAGTGTGTAGGCCACGCAGTCTTCCACATTCTCTCTAAGTAGGTCGATCAGCTGCCTATGAGAGCCACCGTAGAATGCCTCTACCAGGAGGACAGTCATGGAGGAGTTGAATCTGAGGAGCAAATTTAGCATTTTAGGCAAGGACAAAGAAAACTGTAAGAATAGGGAAATGAGCTTTCTGAGATTGGCAGTGAAGTCTCCCTTGGCGGGGAAAGAGGAAAACACCAGTTGTATTTTGGTAAGTATAGTCTATTAATTTCCAGTGGGACAAAAGAAGCGCTGACCTAACCAGGCTGCTGTAGTAGTATATCAGTTATGGTACATCTATGGTAAATGGACCTGACAATGACATACAGTCATTACAAACTCTATCTGGAATTGTAACGGAATGGCAAAAGCCAGAAAGAATACAAGTGATTATGATAGAAGGAAATTGCGGCCTAACATTGATATAACATAGCTGTTCCTGTGCAATTTCTTTTCCAAGTGATTTCCTCCAAGTGATTTCTAGTCTAACACAGTACATGCTATGTCCTCCATCTTATTCCTCCATTTAGCTGCCCACAATGGGTAGTAATGTATTTTGCTATGCTCATCATTCACCCACAGACTTTCCAATCAGTCAATATCTTGTTCCCTTCCAAGCTGTTACAGACAAGTCATATCTTAAGAAGATAATGAGCTATGCATTTGTTTTGACATGGGAAAACCTTTCAATGATTAAGACGGTAGATATGGGGTTCAGCACTGTCGTCAGTTATGTTTTAAAAGGCAAACAGAAGTGCAGGGGAACAACAATAACAAGCAACCTTCCTGAATTGTGACCCAATATAACTAAAAGCTTAATGTTACCCAATACACATTGGCAGCATTATATTTTAAATATGATTTACCTAAGACTGCAAAAAAGGGGTACATTAAATTACTCATAACAAAACATTTCACTTGCAAAGTAAAGCACAGAAACAAACAGAATCATAATAAACTATAGGGACCAAACATTTTCCTTTTCGAATAGATTATCTGATTGACAAAAAAAATGGCCCCTCGATTTCTTGTTAGATTGGCTTCATATGAAGTAAAAAAAATAAAGATTTGCTTAGTTTAATAATTAAACTCCAACTTATAAAATACAAAATATCTAATCTGGAATAAAACAATCTGAAAAAAGCAACACATCTCCGGGGGGGGGATTTCCAAACTTACCAGCATGCATTTAAAAAAGGACCGATTGACGATCAGATCTCTCCTCACCTATACCTTTCGCCCACTTTTCAGAATATTCAGGGTATTGACACCTTTCCATGTAAGGCGGTAGAAATGAACTGAAAGAGTTAATGTCACCATTCTCTCCCCCCACACACAGTTACAGGGAATCCCCAACGCACCAAACCACTCAGGAATTAATAACAGGGCAACGGCACTGAAGATGCTGACTTACTCATTTCATTACCTGACCTGTCTGTCTGGAGAATCTCAGATAGGCTTAGTCATTAAACTAAAAAACCATTTCTGTCTGGAAACAAAACAACATGACAAAAAATATTGGATGTTATTTATATCTTCCCTGGCTTGTAGTCGTGTGGTACTTCTTAGCACAACGCCTTTACATTAGGTAGAGAGACAATATTAGGAAAATATAGGCCAATGATCACCAAAGACTTCAAAACATTGTGTCTCCTGGCTAAGAACAAGAGTGCATAACGCCCCAACACACCCTAACCCACAAACACCCTAAGGGGCAAAGGGATTTCATGCAGAAATACAGGAATTACATAGGCCTTGGAAGCAATAGTAAGTGATTCCAAATAAGCATGCATAAAGACGTCACCGTGAGGACCAATCACGACCATTAAAGTCGTCACCAGAAGCACCACCCCCACCATGCCCCCGGGCTAGCAGGCACATGGTTGGATGGGATCGCAGTGACCGGCGACAAACAGACCGCTGGAGCATGCATGCCAGATTCCGACACCTCCCTTTTGGTCCCTTCGGCCATTCAGGGTTTAAGCAGGCATTGTGTGTGCGCGCGCGCGCGTGTGGACATCATCATCTCGGATGGGGTCTGACAGGGAGGAGGCTCGCTATGATCTGTTCTCTTGGAGGGTTTATTTCTACTAAACATGGGATCAGATGAGATATTCCCTCAGATACTGTAGCCGCTAAGAACATGGCAGATTGAGGCTAAGGCAAAGTTCATTCCGCATCGAGCACTGTCCTGGAAGGTAGTTACAGTAGGAGTAATGTCCCACTTGGCCAGCTACAGTGGATTGCCAAAGTTGCTTGCGAAGAACACAGTCAATGTTTCAGTTGCCAAGTAACTGTTGTGAATTAAATCTGCTTTCCATTCTATGGCAAGACCTGAAAAAAGCAGTATACCCATGTTCTGCACCACCTTTGAACCTGAAGAATTTTAGAAAGATAGTCTAAAAAATGTTATACAATATACAGAACTTTATGTGTGCGAGGCCAATAGAGACGTACGGAACGCGAGAAGACTCCCAAGAACAACGCTAAAATGTTCGACGCAGAGGGATCAATAAGTATCTTAAAAATACATTTGTAAACAAATGGGTATTACTATTAAAATGTTTTTCCTCCACAAATAAAACAGTGCAGAATTTTCTAACACAATAAGAGGGTGAAACACATACTGAATATTAGAGATATTGTCTAGATATACTGTACCGTACTGCAGTCTGACAAGGAAAAATATTTGGGAAAATCAGTTACCATCTGTCATTTTATTCCTTTTAATCTGAATACAAATAATTTCACCAGCTTTTCTATATTTTATGTTCCAAACCTTTTGATAGATGACATGTTTAAAATACACTACATGCGTAATGTATTGAATTTTGGGAAATAATTCAGTTATGGAGCAAAGAAACCTTTACCATTGGTTTGCCATTGGTGTAAATTGTAGTAATATTAACCAATATTCTTAAAGAATACGTTTTAAGACTATGATTACATCAGGATCATTTCTCAACCAGCAAAACAGGGCAATATTGTGCCCTAAAAGCTATTTCATTCAGTGTTCTCACAACAGGCCTTTCAGTTTGACAATGCAAATGTAAGTAGCTTCACATATTGAGCGAAGAACATGTAATGCTATTCATAACTCCTTTGATCTCATATTAGAAGCGGAGGAAGCTCACATTTTCTACGGATTAAGGTTTCAAAGCAGTGAAATGAGTGAGAAGTGACTTTCCTTATATTAATTGAGGGAGTCGTGCCCTTGTGCTTCACAAGCGCAGGCTTTATGTAAAAGCTAATCATTTAAGGATCCAATGAAATAGACTACAGCTATAATTATAGGCACATGGACATGTGCTAATCTCTCTGTGCTGTCCTGGATAGGGAGCAGACACTGATTCGAACAATATAGCAAGGAACATGTAATGCAGCCAGCAAAGCAGTCCAAAATATATCCACAGACAAAATTTCAAACAAAAACTCCAAAACAGCAAATCTCATTTGGATAATTTGACATCATGCAAGGCTAGCTTTTAAATTAGCATTTGTAATTGTGCTATTGTATGTATGTAAAGGTATATGTAGTATTTGTCCTGGTGTGCCATGCAGTTCAAGAAGAAAACGTTCATCCACTAAACTTAACTCTACAACTTCAATTGGCCTTGCATATTTAGAGGACTTTAACGTTAACCCTCTAAGCCCAAATAATTTAATTGTGCCGTGTTTACAAATGTCTGTGTTGGAATGAAGTAGACATACTGCAAAAACTGAATGACATGGGTGTCTGTGTATGACAATGCAGAAAGAAATTAAGGGAACACTCAAATCAATTATTGCGTCTCGAAGAATTAAACATATTAAAGATCAAAATCTTAACTATACATTGTGGTAATTCATTGAGAACAAAATGATGTAACAACAGTCAACGGAAACCAAAATCTTCCAACCAATTGAGGGCTGGATTCAAACTCAGAATGAAAACGAAAGTACACAATTGAATTTATAAGTTTTTCCAAATTGCATGGATTTCATCAGGGCAACTCATAATGTGACTCAGTAGTGTTTACAGCCTCCGACAATGTCTGGGCATGCTCCTGATGAAATGGTGGATGATGTCCTGAGTGACCTCCTCCCAGACTAAGATCAGGGCATCAGTGAGCTCCTGGAGATTCTGTGGCGCTACTTGGCAGCAGTAGATGTTAAGGCTGGGAATTGCAAGGGACCTCACAATACAATTTTATCATGATACTTGTGTACTGAAACTTTATGTATTTCAATTCTCGTGATTCTGAATGAATCAATATTGCAATATTCTGCTTCTTTTCTTCATAGAATATGCTAAACAATACATCATGGAGACAGTAAACTGACATAAACATTTAACACTATATCAAAAGCATGGCAATCATTTGTTTAAAACTTTCTACAGTAAGTGTTACTGGAATTTAAATGTTCATTATACTGAAAAGGTAATCCACCCAAAATGGCACACTCCCATGATATATAGTATATACACACTAGGAAATTAAGGTATATTACAGAATATATAAGTTATATGTTGTATCATTGAGTTCAGCCAATAGTACATTAGTAATTTTGTAACCAACATAATCCTCTGGCTGGCTAAGTAAGGTTTTAACTTAAAACACAATAACAAAAAGGCAGTATCAGCATTTGAAACAGATATATACAGTTGTATGCAAAGGTTTAGGCACCCTGACAATTTCCATGATTTTCATTTATAAATAATTGGGTGTTTGGATCAGCAATTTCATTTTGATCTATCAAATAACTGAAGGACACAGTAATATTTCAGTAGTGAAATGAGGTTTATTGGATTAACCGAAAAATTGCAATATGCATCAAAACGAAATTAGACAGGTGCATACATTTGGGCCCCCTTGCATTTTGTTGATTTGAATACCTGTAACTACTAGATCTGTTTGAATCGTGACTCACTCCGATCTTTCACCAGAGTCTTTAAAATAACTCATGAGTCGCGAGAACTCAGTTGAGTCCTAATACAATTTGATCTAAAATGATTTAAATCTCTTGCAACATTAGCTACTACTAGTCCTAGACATCTTAGCTGCCAAAAGCTTTATAACTTACAATCTTGTAGGCAAACACAACTCCACAAGTCAACTTAAGTGACTGAGTTAGCAGAGTGACAGTCCGAGACAGGTTATAGGAACTTCCCAATCCGCAGACTTAGAGCAGGAAACATTGCAGACTCGCAGACCGTCGAGGACTCATGAGTTCTTGCGCAAGTCAGTCAATCGCACAAATCGGCCGGCTACATTGTATGAAATAACAAAATGTTCTTCATGTAGCCTAGCTAGGCTTACTGTAGGTTTGGTGTATAAATGTAGTATATTAAAATGCAATAAGGTCAAGCAGACAGTCCGAAACATTGCAAGCTCGGCTTGCCTCGTAGACCATGGGACTCATGAGTTGTCCAGGACTCATGAGTTGTCCAGGACTCATGTGTTGTCCAGGACTCATGTGTTGTCCAGGACTCATGTGTTGTCCAGGACTCATTAGTTGTCCAGGACTCATGAGTTGTCCAGGACTCATGAGTTGTCCAGGACTCATGAGTTGTCCAGGACTCATGAGTTGTCCAGGACTCATGAGTTGTCCAGAACTCATGAGTTGTCCAGGACTCATGAGTTGTCCAGGACTCATGAGTTGTCAAGGACTCATGAGTTGTCAAGGACTCATGAGTTCTTGCATGAGTAAGTCAATCGCGCGAATCAGCCGGCTACGTTGTCTATAGTGGATCTGTAGCAGACAGAAAGCAAATCCACAACAAAAACTATAATGTAAAGAGTTATTTTGTTTTGTCTTAGCATTTATTATTTGCACATTTTGCATGTTTGTTCTATTTGATTGTTGTTTTTTTATTTAATATATTTTATTGTTATTTTATTGTTGTTGTATTATTGTTCTAGTAATTTGTACATTTGGCATTTTTGTTGCTTTTTTGTATTTGTGATTTTTTTGTATGCTTGGTCAATCTCTAATTGATTTGCACATTTAGCATTTTTTGTATTATTGGTCACTTTCTAAGTTATTAGCACATTTGGACTCAGAATAACCCGAATCCTTAAAATAAATCGAGATTGCCGGGCCTACTACCTAGCAGTGATTATTTGGAACACCCAACTGGTTTGGTGAGCACAATAAGCCTTGAACTTCATAGAGAGGTGCATCCAATCATAAGAAAATGACCTGAAAACAAAGATTGTTCAACGTTATGGTTTAGGGGAAGGCTTCAAAAAGCTATCGGAGATTTAAGCTGTCAGTGTCCACTGTGAGGAAATAGTAGACCACAGGCATAGTTCTCGATAAGACCAGAAAATAGCAGGTCAAGTAAAATATCGGAGAAGAAAAGGTGAAGGATGGTGTGAACGGTCAAAAACAGCCCACAGACCACCTCCAAAGACCTACAACATCATCTTGCTGCAGATCATGTCACTATGCATCATTCAACAATTCCCTGCACTTTGCATAAGAAGAAGGACGCGGAAGAAGCCTTTTCTGCACACATGCCACAAACAAAGTGGACAAGCCAGCTTCGTTTTGGAAGAAGGTGCTGTGGACTGAAGAAACAAAGATGGAGTTATTTGGTCATAACAAGGGGCGTTATGTATGGCGGAAAAAGAAAACAGCGTTCCAAGACAAACACTTGCTACCCAGAGTATTTGGTGAAGGTTCCATCATGTTGTGGGGCTATGTGGCCAGTGCCGGTACTGGGAATCTTGTTAGAGTTGAGGATCGCATGGATTCAACTCAATATCAGCAGATACTTAAGATTAATGTAGAGGAATCAGTCACAAAGTTGAAGTTACGCGGTGGCTGGATATATTTAACAAGACAACGACCCAAAACACTGCTCAAAATCTACTCTGGCATTTATGCAGAGGAACAAGTACAATATTCTGGAATGGCCATCCAGTCCTCAGACATGAATATCATTGAAAATCAGTGGGGTGATTTGAAGCGGGCTGTCCATGCTCGGCAACCATCAAACTTAACTGAACTGGAGATGTTTTGCAAGGAGGAATGGTCCAAAATACCTTCATCCAGAATCCAGACAATCAATACAGGCTATAGGAAGCGTCTAGAGGCTGTTGTTTCTGCAAAATGAGGCTCAACTAAATATTGATGTTATATTTCTGTTTGGTTGCCCAAATGTAAGCACCTATCTAATTTTGTTTTGATGCACATTTTCTGTTCACTCATTAATTCTTATTTCACTACTGAAATATTACTGTAATCAAAATAAATACAATTGCTGATCCAAACACCCAATTATTTATGAAAATCATGGAAATTGTCAGGGGTGGCTAAATGTTTGCATATGACTGTATTTGTAAAATCACTAAAAAAAACTGCACTGTCAAAATAGGTATTAAAAACCATAATGTCAAACTGTGTGAAACAAAGATGTTCAAAAAATGAGACGGCCAATGAATCGCAATTAATTTGCTCAGCATTTATTACCAACAATGCACAATGGAAAAAAAATCAATGCCTGTGAATCTAGTGACTTTTGCCATCTCACCAATAGTGTCTGTCTTAAAGCAGGGAGACAGTGATGAACACACAAACTGCCTTGAAGTACTATTGTATATTATTCTGACGGCACAGTGTGCTTTCAGGAAATGTAAACAAAATATATACTTTGTCATTACGATATACACAAAGGAATGTATTCTAGACAAAAATTCCCATAATTATTAGCATTTTTGGTGATCTTTTGACTGTGATATATTGTATTGTTGATTTATTTCTCCCTATCGGATGTACTGCTATATAACGTCCCAGAGGTTCTCAATTGGATTTAGCTATGGGGAACGTAAAGGCCAGTGAGGGCATCAATGCCTTTTTCGTCCAGGAACTGCCTACACACTCTGGCAACATGAGGCCAGGCATTGTCCTGCACCAAGAGGAACCCAGGGCCCACTGCACCAGTGTAAGGTCTGATGATGGGTCTGAGGATTTAATCCCGGTACCTAACAGCAGTCAGGGTACCGTTGGCTAGCACATAGAGATCTGTGTGAACCTCCAAGTATATGCAACCCCAGGCCTTCACTGACCCACCGATAAACCGGTCATGCTGGATGACGTTGCAGGCAACATAGCGTTCACCATGGTGTCTCCAGACTTTCACATGTGCTCAGTGTGAATGTGCTCTCAATTGTGAAGAGAACGGGGCACCAATGGCGGACCTGCCAACTCTGGTGTTCTCTGGCGAGGGCCAATTGAGCTCCACGGTGCTGGGCTGTGTGCACATGTCCCACTAGAGGATGTAAGGCCCTCTTGCCACCCTTATGACACCCTCTGACAGTAGCCTGCTGGAGTTCATTTTGTAAAGCTCTGGCAGTGCTCCTCCTGTTCCTCCTTGTACAAAGGAGAAGATACCAATCCAGCTGGTGGGTTGATGCCCTTCTACGGCCATGTCCAGATCTCCTTGCGTAACGGCCTCCTTGTGTCTCCTCCATGCTGTTGAGAATGTACAGTGAGACAGCAAACCATATTGTGACTGCATGTATGGATGTGCCATCCTGGAGGAGCTGGACTACCTTTGCAACCTGACTAGGCTGCAGGTACCACCTCATGCTACCAGTAGTGACAAGGACAAGAGCAAAATGCAAAACAGAAAAACATCAGTCAGGATAGATAAGGAGAGAGCAACTCTCTGTGGCCACCACCTGAAAAACCATTCCCTTTTTTGGGGTTGTGTTGCTGTTGCATCACCAGTGCACCTGTCACTTTCATTTGCACCAAAACATGTGACATTGATTCACAATCCAGGTGACATTGATTCACAATTGCTTATTCTTTCTAAATGGGCAGATTGATATCCCTAAAAGTTTAATTGAGTTGGTTTTAAACTGTGATTATGCATGTACACTTAATTTGTTTAGCAGTCTATATTATTGTTTAATGGTAATAGGCTGATTGGCTAGATCCTCATCAGGAGTATACCATTATTGAGATACAGGGCTTACTGCAACCATGGTTGATCACCAGTCTAAGAAAACTAAACCTTTGTGCACAGTTAACAAGACCAAAATATTTTCACAACTCAGAGGCTAACACAACTGTGTCTAACACAACAATACTAACAGTATATTTTAATATTTAAATATTGTAGTGTCTCCTAATCAGACCTGTAAAAAAAAACTGTGCAAAATTATTCACACTTCTGACCAATTACTTGCTCAATGCCTAACCCATTGGTATCACCTCATCTAAAAATCACTTTTGCACAAAACTCCTCCGTACCAAAACTCTCTTCTCACCATTGCCTTACCCACCCCTAACCTGTACTCAAGCAGGTACATCCCCTAGTCACCCCAAAGGCCCATACCGCCTTTGGCAGAAACTCCTTCCAGTTTGCAGCAGCTAATGACTGGAATGAACTACAAAGGACTATTGAAACTTGTAAACAATGTCTCCCTCACCTCTTTTAAATCACAATTGTCAGAGCTTTTATCAGATCACTGCACATGCAGACCCTCCGCTCTAATATGCACATCACTATACCTCTGCCCTTTCTTGACACAGTGCTATGTCTTGCCCCATGGTGCTTTTGTATGCACCAATCTGTACAGTACATTATTCATTGTTTGTCATTTGCACAATATAAATTTGTCCAGTAATGGTCAAGTGTTAAATATTCCATTGGTTTTGCCATGCCACTTTACATACAGTGCCTTGCGAAAGTATTCGGCCCCTTGAACTTTTCGACCTTTCGCCACATTTCAGGCTTCAAACATAAAGATATGAAACTGTAATTTTTTGTGAAGAATCAACAACAAGTGGCACACAATCATGAAATTAATTAGCCCCCTTAAGTTAATACTTTGTACCGCCACCTTTTGCTGCGATTACAGCTGTAAGTCGCTTGGGGTATGTCTCTTATCAGTTTTGCACATCGAGAGACTGAAATTTTTGCCCATTCCTCCTTGTAAAACAGCTCGAGCTCAGGGAGGTTGGATGGGAGCGTTTGTGAAAAGCAGTTTTCAGTTCTTTCCACAGATTCTCAATTGGATTCAGGTCTGGACTTTGACTTGGCTATTCTAACACCTGGATATGTTTATTTGTGAACCATTCCATTGTAGATTTTGCTTTATGTTTTGGATCATTGTCTTGTTGGAAGACAAATCTCCGTCCCAGTCTCAGGTCTTTTGCAGACTCCTCTTCCAGAATGGTCCTGTATTTGGCTTTATCCATCTTCCCATCAATTTTAGCCATCTTCCCTGTCCCTGCTGAAGAAAAGCAGGCCCAAACCATGATGCTGCCACCACCATGTTTGACAGTGGGGATGGTGTGTTCAGGGTGATGAGCTGTGTTGCTTCTACGCCAAACATAACGTTTTGCATTGTTGCCAAAAAGTTCGATTTTGGTTTCATCTGACCAGAGCACCTTCTTCCATATGTTTGCTGTGTCTCCCAGGTGGCTTGTGGCAAACTTTAAACAACACTTTTTATGGATATCTTTCAGAAATGGCTTTCTTCTTGCCACTCTTCCATAAACGCCAGACTTTTGCAGTATACGACTGATTGTTGTCCTATGGACAGACTCGCCCACCTCAGCTGTAGATCTCTGCAGTTCATCCAGAGTGATCATGGGCCTCTTGGCTGCATCTCTGATCAGTCTTCTCCTTGTATGAGCTGAAAGTTTAGGGGGACGGCCAGGTCTTGGTAGATTTGCAGTGGTCTGATACTCCTTCCATTTCAATATTATCGCTTGCACAGTGCTCCTTGGGATTTTAAAGCTTGGGAAATCTTTCTGTATCCAAATGCGGCTTTGAACTTCTCCACAACAGTATCTCGGACCTGCCTGGTGTGTTCCTTGTTCTTCATGATGCTCTCTGTGCTTTCAACGAACCTCTGAGACTATCACAGAGCAGGTGCATTTATACGGAGACTTGATTACACACAGGTCGATTCTATTTATCATCAGTAGTCATTTAGGTCAACATTGGATCATTCAGAGATCCTCACTGAACTTCTGGAGAGAGTTTGCTGCACTGAAAGTAAAGGGGATGAATAATTTTGCTCGCCCAATTTGTCAGTTTTTTATTTGTTAAAAAAGTTTGAAATATCCAATAAATTTCGTTCCATTTCATGATTGTGTCCCACTTGTTGTTGCTTCTTCACAAAAAATTACAGTTTTATATCTTTATGTTTGAAGCCTGAAATGTGGCAAAAGGTCGAAATGGTCAAGGGGGCCGAATACTTTCGCAAGGCACTGAACAAATTGATCTACCTCTCTAATTCAGATTTCTGTTGCTCTGTACATTGTTTACTCTAAAGATCTCCACCTTGAATTGTTTTCATTTTTAATCTTCTTGTGTAATTCCTGTGTAACTTCATGTCTCACACATTTTGCTTTTATTTTGGCCAGGTCACTGTATCAAATGAGAAACTGTTCTCAACACCTGGTGAAACTAAAAAAATAAAAACATTGAAATTGCATTGTAAAATTCAGAATTGGAGACATTAAAACTTATAATTAGTTATTTTAAGTTGACATTTTGTTTTATGTTGGGACACTTTAAAAGTAAAAAGTGTATAAGTACACAACCCTCACATTTTAATATTAGGTTGAGCCACATTTCACTGCAATAAGTGTGAATTAATGTAACATACATATGGCTAAATTGCCCAAATGTGTTCCAAGTTATTTCTTATGCACTGTCGGCTGCTATTGTACAAAAACACAATAAAGTGTTGGAAGATAGATCTCACTGGCCACTTCATTAGGTAAGCCTTTTCAACTGCTTGTTAACGCAAATATCTAATCAGCCAATAATTTGGCAGGAGCCACAGCAAGTCAGTGTATTTAGGAATGTAGACATGGTCAAGACAATCTGCCGAAATACAAACCAAGTTCAGAATGGGGATAGGGAAGAAAGTTAATTGATTTTGAACATGGCATGGTTGTTGACGCCAGATGGTCAGGTTTGAGTATTTTAAAAGTGCTGATCTACTGGGATTTTCCTGCACAACCATCTCTAGGGTTTACATATGATCAGAAAAACAGACTATATGCAGAGGTCAGAGAATGACCAGACTGGTTCGAGCTGATAGAAACGCAACAGTAACTCAAATAAGGTAAGGTAAAGGTACTTTATTGTCACACACATACATTTAGCGAAATTCATTATTGCATTTAACCCATCCCTCAAGGGAGTAGTGGGCAGCCATTTACAGGGCCGGGGGACCAACTCCAGATCTAAACCAGTGCTTTTGTCAGGGTCACTGACTGGAGAACCTAATGTTTTTTTTTCATGGTGGTGGGTGAAACTGGAGGACGCAGAGGACACCCACGCAGACACTGGGAGAACATGCAAATTCCATGCAGAAAGGCCCAGGCGACAGGGGTTCGAACCCAGAACCTTCTTGCTGTGAGGCCACAGTGCTATCCACTAGGCCACCATGCCTGCCACATAACTACTTGTTACAACCAAGGTATGCAGAAGAGCATCTCTAAACACAAATCGAACCTTGAAGCAGAAGACCACACAGAGTGCCACTTCTGTCAGCTAAGAAAAGGGAAACTGAGGTTACAATTTTCACAAAGAAACGATTGGAAAAACTTTGCCTGGTCTGATGAGTCCCGATGTCTGCTCAGCTGCAACATTCAGATGGTAGGGTCAGAATTTGGCAATAAAACAACAAGAAAGCATGGATCCATCCTTGCTTGAATCAATGGTGGTCGTGGTGTAATGGTGTGGGGGATAATATACTGGCACACTTTGGGCCCATTAGCACCAATGAAGCATTCTTTAAATGCCACAGCCTACCAGAGTATTGTGGCTGACCATGTCCAGCCCTTTACGACCACAGTGTATCCAAAGTCACCAGACCTCAATCCAATTGAGCACCTTTGGGATGTGGTGGAACGGGAGATTTGCTTCATGGATGTGCAGCTGACAAATCTGCAGCAACTGCATGATGCAATAAGGTCAATACAAAAATTTCTGAGGAATATGTTTCCAGCACCTTGTTGAATCTATGCCACACAAAATGAAGGCAGTTTTGAAGGCAAAACAGGATCCAACCCGGTATAAACCTTTACTGTACATTCAAGTAATTTAGTGGGCGCTCTTATCCAGAGTGACTTACATTCAGCACAAGGACATTCCACTTGGAGCAACTAAGGGTAATGTGCCTTGCCCAAAGACACAACTACATTTGACACAGTTGGAAATTTAACCAGCACCCTTCTAACTACAAGTCTGACTTAACCACTGAGCCATCTGCGTGTACCTAATGAAGTGGCTGATGAGTGTATGTACTAATTACGGTAGTTTAAAACGCGTCAGCAGGATGCTGGAATTGCCTGAATCAATCTGAGTACACATATTGGTTGAGATCGCATAATTGCTGGTAGGGTAATAAACTTGCATGTGTTAACTAATATTAAACATTTCTAAAATGTGTTATTCTCTTCCTTCAAGCATTGACATGGCTAATGTACAGTAAGGTACAGTGGCTCTCTTGTGTGCAAATCGGGCACTCCTTCGGGGACCTGTAAATTAAATCACGGAAGTTTAGTTGGTGGGTGTAATCATCCCGTACATGATCTGACTGACGGCTTCCGTGTTGGATGACCAGTGCGAAGCAAATCGGCCAGCTCTGCGACATGGTTGGTTGAACCATGTGCACACCCCTTACTATCCCGCATCTGTCCAATGAGTTGCGGAGCTCCCGACAAGGCAAGGTCAGTGGGAATTGGTAGAGAAAATTAGGAAAAATCTTTATTTTCAGCATTTACCAGAAATTGTATCTGTTCACATGTGCATTTTCAGGAGTGTACAGTATAGGCAGAAGTGAAGCGCTGGAACTTGTAATCTTGATCTCTAAATAGGGAAGGTACTTAATACTACAGAGCTGCGTGGCTGTTCCACCTAGTTCATTAACATGTATGCACTAACTGTAAGTTACTCTGGATAAGAGCATCTGCTAAACAAATAAATGGCTCCTCATATTTGTGGCGACACTGTCCTTGGCCTGGTGGTCAGGGCTTCTTACTTGTATCTGAAAGGCGCCTGATTTATGTCCCCTAACTGCCTAAGTGAAAGCATTAGCATTCCATCCCTGAGCAAAGACAGTTAACCATATTGCTCGTCTGCATCCCTGTTATATTCACTGAGGATGTTGTTGTACATAGGAATTTGTACTTCATTAAATAACGTAGTTAAATAAAGGTAAATTGAACAAACAACATAAAATACGTGTCTTACAGTAAATGTTGTCAATCAGTCGGCTTTTAAAGCTAGCAGTTAGATGGTGTGTCAATCTTAGTATGCGTTCAAGTTCTGCTGCCCTACAATTAAACTGGGTACTCGGAGGTTATTCGTTAATTTGATAACGCAGTTATATCATTATTACATCATCAAATTTTTAACGTCTGAACTGCGAAAAAAATAGCAACTGTCATATTTGGACTAATATTTATAAAGGTACATTAGGGTAACGTATCCGATTTTTTTTCTTTTAAAGCAAAGTTTTTAGTTTGTTTGTTTTTTGGTTGGAGGGGGGAAATAGCACCTTCCACACACACAGCAGTTCAGAACCACACACACAGCAGTTCAGAACCAATAGCATTATTACTTTGGTTCGTAACAAAATGAGCCTACACGGAATAGCAATGATGCTGAACTAAAGATGGGTCCACTGTGGGGTACTGTATGTCCACGGAGCTATTGTCACACACGACAATACGTTAAAGGCAAAATAATGTTAAAATTGAACAAGATAAACAGATTGAATCGACGTTCTGGACACATGTCAATGTTGATTAATATCTGGTGGTTGAAAACTCACCTCTTCCTTTTTGTTGGTCGGAAAAAGCACGCATGCTTTTCGTCCATTCGTGATGGCGTCATTTTAGGAACGCCTCTTCTGCCGGCGTATGAGAGAGGAGAAAAAGAAATGACGCCCATATCGCAGTGTTTTGATTATTCTGTCCAGAGCGTATTTTGCTAGGGTACTATGGAAAAGATTCTCTGCCAATGGCTTAAATGTAATATATTTTACTCAGTGAGGAAAATGTTATCGTGCATTCTCTGTTATCTCCATCCTGTCCATGTGTATGTATGTGTGTAGGTGTACTGTAGCTCCATGCGTATGCGAACTTTTCACCTGTTTGTATTTGCATTCCATTATGTCAGTGCAATTATTAAGGTTTTGGATAATGTTATTATTTTTAGATCCAGTGAAAGCAGTTCATGGTCAGTTTGACGGTCTGCTGCTGGTGGCATTTTTGTTTTGCTCGAGACTAATGTTTTACTTCAAAGAGGCTAAATGAATAATGAAAAAAGTCTAAATCTGGCACATAATGTAGATTCCACATCAAAAGGTGAAACTTCAACAGAACCAATTAAAAGTTTAAAGACAGCAATAAATGACAATACACTTGATTGGGATATTTTAGATTGGACTTTTCTACTTTCTTATAAAGTACCTAATAGGCAGTACTAATTAGTTTTTGAAACCATATCTGACTAGATCATGAAACTAAAACTTGTTAAATGTTTACAACACTTTTGTCAAAGTTTCATTTGAAATGTTCAATGCTCTATTGGCAGGTTTAAAATAAAGTACTCCTAAATTATAAAGTGAAACAAAAACACAACATACTAACACGTCCTACTTTCACATGCTGTTTTAGAAAGTCTCTAAACACTAAATTATGACATTTTCACTTCCATTTTATGAAATTGGAGAACAAACATTAATTTATTTTCAAACTTGAACAGCATTATTCCCTGACATCAACTTTCCTTATATACAAATGACATTTTTTTAACATCTATGCTAAAACATCTAGCATGTGGTTTATAATGATCATGTTTTACAATTTGTGTTGCAAAATATAGTAGTAACACTATTGAGTTTTGTGTATAGAAGCAATAATGATCTTATAAAAATAGTATGAACCTAACATTTAAAGGTGTAGATATACAATCACTTTTAGTTTGTTAATAAACAGAAATAGTTCAAGTACAAGAAGAATAACACAGCTTTATTAAAATTTAATTTGGCTACATTTATTTGAGCATGGTAATTTCCAAGAGAAATTAAAAATTCAATATGTCAGACATTTCAGGAATTCTTCATTATCAACAGTCCCTCTATCATCATCTTTACCTGGATGAATAGTGGATTTTATTGTCAAAAAATACAGTGTTTTCACAATATTGTAAAAAAGTTCCCCAAATTTAGAATTTCCAGTAGTTGGAAATAAAGGAAAGAACAATAAGAACAACTGAAAATTAACAATTGATGTTTTTTTTCCAAATACCATAGAATGCTCTCTATTTATAATTTGCTCCAATAGTCAGTGACAGAATCCTTTACTAAAATATATCTATTTGTTGAGGAACTATAATACTGTACACTACAGTATGAAATAAATAAAATTAGGAAATATAAAATGAGTCACATAAATAAAATGGTAATCTTAAAATAAAAACAAAATGTAATTTATGCGTGGAAAAAATAAACAAAAACAAAAAGTAATTCTAACGAAAGGTCATGAAAAATACAGAAAATTGCACAAACATATGTAAACTAAAAAACTGTTGTCACTCTGCTAATACTGACATAGGTACTTCAAAAAACAAGGTGAAATATTCATTTAATACTGAAGCCATTGCAAAGATAACACAAGTCAACTCTGATTTACACTGTACAAGGATGGCACTTGCAGAAACGCACAGGTGAAAAGATTTGCATATAAGGCTTTCTCTTGAGAAAATAAAACATACAAAGGCTCTGTCTGTCATACAGAGCCCTCCATATTTCACTATTTTCTCCTTCATTCTGTCACTCCTTTCCGGTCCATTTTAAGACTCACAACATATCAACATCACACAGGTTTAAAGTTTTCTTCACATAAAGAAATTTGTGAGGCCAAAAATTGTGTGGTTAGTTTGCCGGGCTAAAAGGAGGGTAGAACCAAGGACATCACAGTAAGTGGTAGACAAAGTACAACACTGATGGACTGCTACCGAGTCTTCAAGCACGGTATAAATACATAGGCTTAATTTTTTCCAAAAGTTATTTTTGTAGTGATTAAAGGGGCAGAGTGCAATTTCCTGGTTTGGGGTATAAACACAATGAAACACAAGGGTTAAGAACATTATAGCACCACACAGCTTTTAGGCCTTATTTAATACTGTACAATAAAAACAGCTTCATTTTATTTTTATTATAATGATAATCATTATTACTTCATTTTTTGCATAATGTGGATTCTTAAACAATCCCACCCAGCTTGTCATCACAATTCTGATGTTGGCAGTCACCACATTGAGTCCATCATTATGTGCTTCTGAGAAGCTATAGGCCAAGTGCTTCCTTACAATACTGAGCCACTGCAGTGCTTTTCAGAAAACAAAGCAAGTTTCATGTTTGCTGGAAGATAGGAAAAGGAAATGAAACAAACCAACATCACAATTATTTGCTGAAAGCTTCTTTTCGACTGACTGCAGCAATGCCTCAATCTGCTTCCTCCTGGTCCGACTTGGTGTCTGTTTTCCCTTCTCTTAAACTTGCGTCCATTGAATCCTCCACGCCTTTCCCGTCGTCGTTTCTCGCATTGTCCATCATGTTCTCCCCCTCGTCCTCATCCTCTCCTTCCCTGAAACTTCCCAGCTCTCGACTGTCTGTCACGTCCTCGTACGTCTCGTCCACTTCCCGTTCGCCTCTTCCTGCCCTCACCCCTCCTTCTGTGCCATTCCTCAAGATTGTGCCGTCCATGTCGTCCGGCTGTTCATCGGGGTCTGAGTAACCCAGTGGCCCCAGACCCTGCAGGTAGGCCCTCCTCATGAGGAGCTCTGTGGGCTCCAGGAGGCCCTGTCCCTTATCTCGGGCTTCCCTCTCGGCCGCCTCCCTCTCTTCAGCCTCCCTCTTGCAGTAGGAGTATCGATGGTTCATATGTTGTGAGTAGGAGCCTGAATGAGAGAAACGCTTGCCACACTTGTCGCATTGGTAGGGCTTCTCCCCTGAGTGCAGGCGTGAGTGCTCTATGAGGTGGTGCTTATGTTTGAAGGCCTTCTTACAGATTGTGCACTGGTGTGGCCGTTTGCCTGCGAGAGACACGAGACAGGGGAGAGAAGCTGTTACTACTGTGTTACTATGGTCCCCGTCTCTAGAAACAGAACAATATTAAGGGTAAGGTAAGCAGTTATTTAAGAGAACAGACATAGATAAGGCATGATGTGTAAGAGTGAATTTGATCTGGTTTTGGTATACGATGCATAGATAATGTTTAGTGCGTATTGAGTGTAAAAGCGATCACATCACAAGATAGAAATTCATCATTCCCTTCAATAAAGGTTAAAGGATTTAACAATTCAAGAAAATAATGGAGGTGTTGAGTAATGTTGCGTTTGTACAAAATCTAAAAATGGGTGCATTTCTAACACAGTTCAGTCGGTGGATAGAAACACTGGACCCCGCTACAGGAAGTTGATATTATCTTTGAGTTAACATTTACAATTTTATCATGCAAAAATTAGGAAGTAAGATGTAAGCAACATCCTTGACTGCAGACCTATCTTTTATCTGCAGTAGATCAATCAGGAGGTTTTAAACACAAACAGGTTATTAGAGAACAGTGGGTTAATCTGCTTTTATTGCAAATCCATTTCAGAAATAGACAGTTTGTTGAAATTATCAGAATTTATAGTACAGTAGACTTCCTAATCTAAAGGACACATTTGCTACCATAAGACACTGGGGGGAGGCAGGTGGCAGTAAGAATCCAGATACTACGAGTAATAGGACTGTTACAACTGTGGCAGTGCCTGTAAGTAACCAGCTAGCCAGTACGCTTCCCCACCCGGCCCTTCACCATGCAGCTTTATGCACAAAGGTTTACTAAAACTCAGATGTGCTACTAATGCCAGATTAAGTGCATCATACAATATCACTTTCTAAAGCACACATCCCACAAACACATGCAAATGCCTCCTATCCTACACAACACTACACTCCTATCCAACATAACACTACACACCTGTGAGCAACCACGCAATGGATACACACACACACACACAGAGGCAATTCCTAGCCACAAATAGCATTGGAATGCCTGCAACATCTCCATAGTTGGCATAGTTAAAGCACCCCCCCGCACACCACACCTCACCCTGCCCACCGCCCCATAGAGGGGCAAAAATAGACTAGACAGCGAAATCCTGATGGAGCATTCCTGCACAGAGTGACAGGGGAATGCAAAGCGATAGATGATGCAACCTGATGAAAGCGGAGTACCCTGGAGGTCAGTTCAACTTTTGAAGATAATTTATAAATCAAATCAAATACAGACATACCACACAGGGGGCAAAGCTTCTATTCAAACTGACATCCTGTTAAATACCACCGATGTCATCAATGTAGTAAGTTTGCTTCCCTGACTGCACAATGTCCCATTGTGTACTCATGTCCCTGTGTGTACTCATGTTTCTGTGTGTACTCATGTCTCTGTGTGTACCCATGTCTCTGTGTGTACTCATGTCTCTGTGTGTACTCATGTCCCTGTGTGTACTGTATGTCCCTGTGTGTACTGTATGTCCCTGTGTGTACTGTATGTCTTTGTGTGTACTGTATGTCCCTGTGTGTACTTTTTGTCCCTGTGTGTACTTATGTCCCTCTGTGTACTGTATGTCCCTCTGTGTACTCATGTCCCTGTGTGTACTGTATGTCCCTGTGTGTACTGTATGTTCCTGTGTGTACTCATGTCCCTGTGTGTACTCATGTCTCTTTGTGTACTGTGTGTCCCTGTGTGTACTGTATGTCCCTGTGTGTACTTATGTCCCTGTGTGTCCTTTATGTCCCTCCGTGTACTTTATGTCCCTCTGTGTACTTATGACCCTGTGTGTACTTATGTCCCTGTGTGTACTTTATGTCCCTGTGTGTACTTTATGTCCCTGTGTGTACTGTATGTCCCTGTGTGTACTGTATGTCCCTGTGTGTACTGTATGTCCCTGTGTGTACTCATGTCCCTGTGTGTACTTATGTCCCTGTGTGTACTGTATGTCCCTCTGTCTACTCATGTCCTTGTGTGTACTCATGTCCCTCTGTGTACTTTATGTCCCTGTGTGTACTGTATGTCCCCGTGTGTATTGTATGTCCCTGTGTGTACTTTATGTCCCTGTGTGTACTCATGTCCCTGTGTGTACTCATATACCTGTGTGTACTGTATGTCCCTCTGTGTACTGTATGTTTCTGTGTGTACTTATGTCCCTTAGAGCTGCAAATGTGTTTGCAAAATGGCTACTGGTCCTGTTACCTCTGGTGACCAAAATCTGTTAGAATGTCTGGAATTACTACGCAACTACTGGCGTCTGTCAATAATGCAATGAAGCTTAGGTCCATTTCAGTGAATGTTTATGTGAGCCCTGTCATCAAATCACACCCTTACACCCCACCCCTGTCAAAAAGAAAGTAGCATGTTAAATGGATCTAAACATATAGAATGTAAAATAGTGTGAAATAGAAGAAAAAAGACAGTAAGAACTAAGAACTGGGAGAAAAAACTATGTGATCAAGAATGAAAAAAATATATATATTAAATTAAAAAAGAGATTTAAAAAGACACAAAACATGGAGGGAATGGGCACAAAGGCAAAGAGTTGGGATGGGGTAAAAAAGAAGTGTCCAAATGTTATATACCTGTGTGCTCATATTTGTGTCTTAGGAGGGAACTGGTCTTCTGGAATGTTTTGTCGCACAAGTCACACGCGTACATACCACTTTCTGTCTTCTTAATCTTCTTCCGGGAGAGAAGCGATTCTTCTGTCAGGTCCTCCAGGCCTGACAGATAGTCTGCAGTGCCGTCCAGTAGCTCCCCCTATCAGATGAGAGAGAAAGATTTTTCAAATCTTTGCTGGTAATCCACACCTGTCACCTAAACATACAGTAGACACCTTCTGCTCTGGGTTTGATCCCAAGTCTGGACAGAGCTTAGCCGTCGATCCGTGCAACCAGTATAAGACGCTTCTTACTGCCCATGAACGAAAAAACAGATGGGCTTTTTAATTCTGTGTTGTGGATGTTGAGTAGGGCAGACATAATTACAAAACAGCCAGCCACAATACAAACTTAATTGATAATTTTATCTGACAAAAATAAAATAATTCTGAAATGGTTGTTTAATGTTGAATGTTGAATGTGGACTATAATTAACTATATTATACTATATAAAATCTGTACTATGTAACTGTTTGAAAAACTAAAAGAAAATACAAAAACTGTGTTTCAGGACTAGTAAACAATAGGAACTACAATAGTATATTGAATCCAGTGGTTGACAAATATCAACTTAAATAATACAAAATATAGCCAATATTAAAATAGCTAAATCGACAGTTCACATTATCTATCTAGAAACTGGTTATATTGACCATGTACTGTATATTCCAGTGTTCAGTAAAAATATATATGTAAATAAATCACAAAACTAAATCTCTGTAAAATTCAGGCCAACAGGACAAATTAATGGAAAGTTACATAGTGCAGCTTTAAAATGTTTACTGTGTACTTCTTACTACAAAGAATTGCACGTACACTGTTGATTTACATATTTGAAAATCCAGTGTCTTCAAAGTTTATGTTTTTTTTATATTATAAATTAAATGCTTGCTCACCTGGAAACCTGGCTTCCGTTGGTATTTCCTCGACCTCTGTTGCATTTCAGCAAATGTAGCCGCCCCTGTTGCGTAAGTGTAAGCCATGTGGGGCAGGAAGCTCATTGGATCTAGCCCAGGATATGGCCGTAGGCCTGGGATACTGGCCTGGGCCTGCATGAAACTGGGTGGAGGAAACGCTCCATGTGGAGGCAGAGATGTGTACATGTGGCCACCACCAAAAGGGTTGATGCCAAAGATGGGGCTGGCGCTCTTCTCCATCTGGTGGCCACTGTTTCCACCGTTATCTCTCTCTGAGCCTAGAAACTCTTTCTTGATATTCGCCAGGTCCATGGGTTCAGTCCCTTGCTCCCGGCTGGCAGGGTGGTGGTCACTGTTGCGGTCTGAGATGTAGCCATTTGGTTTAGACCTCTTTTCTCCCAATGAGAAGCTCTTGCTCATCATGTGTTTGGGCAAAGAAAGGTCCAGAGGTGCATCCCCCACATGGGCCTCCCCTTCAGACATCAGGCTATTTGGAGTGTACGAGCTACTCTGGGAGTTTTTAGATGAAGTGGACGAGAGATTGAGAGGAGATGGAGTGCTGCTTCTAAGGTGGTCCAAGGGATCTAGTGGTTTGTCTCCCGTCTGCCGGTTGGCTGTAAAATGGTTGGATTTTGAGAGTCTGTGGGAAGTGTCACCATTTGAGTTAGCGCCGTGTAAATCAGCGAGAGCCATGATGCGGTCTACGTGTTGCGCCATGGACATTGGCGATCTTGCAAGGTTGAGGTGGTTGCGCTCTTCTGTGCTGCTTCGCTCTGGCGGTGGTGACCGCTTCCTTGACGTCACATTGCTGTTGTTGTTGTGGTGTTGTTGGTGTTGTTGTTGCTGATTCTTCCACTGGGAGAACCACTCCTTGACAAACTCCTGCGGAAGACCAACTGCAATGGAGATCTTAAGCAGTTCCTCTGCGTTGGGTTCTGTGTTCATGGCAAAGTAAGCCTTTAACACTGACACGTGGTCCTTGAATGGGTTGACAGGGCTGGTTGCGCGCCTCTCGGACAAAGAGGATATCAGAGGGGCCTGCTGCTCTGACTGGAACCCCCCCCTGCGAGTGGGAGGCACGCCATTACTTGGCTGGAGGTGGTTGATCTCCTCATTTTTCTTACACAGGTAGCGCTCATGCTGGTGCAGTGGGATGGGCCCCGGGAATGTCTCCTTGCAGAACTGGCAGGAGAACGGCAGGAAGGGTACCTGGTGGCTGTCCTGGTTTGGTTTGTCTTCAGGATCTGTTGAATGGTTGAGCCTCTCCTTCTTGATGTCCATGTTGATATGCCTTTTGGAGTCGTCAATCAGGCACTTGGCCTCATTTACCTTCTCCAGTGTGTAGTCTATAATGCTCTTGGTGGGGCTGCCGTGGCTAGCCACTTGGAAGCTAGCACGTGGTGAGGCCAAGGCCAGCTTCTGCTCCTCCATCTGGGCTCCCAGCGCTTTCATGTAAGCCCTGAGCTTGGAGATCTCCTCTGGGTTTCCATCCATCTTCTGCCGACAGACTGTGTTGTCCACAATCTGGAGTACCTTCTGCACCTCACTCAGGTTGTTCCCCAGGGAACCGTAGCCCAGCAAGGGCAGGTCCAAGCCTATCCCACCCAGATGCTGCAGGGGGCTCTGGGATGAGCTGTGGATCCCAAGGGGGCTGCTTCCTCGACCGGTTCCGTTCATGTAGCCACCTGGCCCTGCAATGCCATACTGGGATGCCATCAATAGCCGGTAATCGTTAAAGTCCATAGGCTCTGCTTTTATGTCCAGGTGGTTCTGCTGATCTTGAGGGCCAATGGGACGACCGTTTTCCAGCTTCTGACGCAGCTGAGCCAGGGCGGGGCTTCCTGGCGAGGAGGAGTTGGAGTTAGGGGAGGAGCCAGCTTTGGCATTGCCTCCTCCATTTCGTACACGTCCGGTGACAGAGATCAGGCCGATGCATTTCTTGCTGCTTATGTGGGAACTGTATGAGCCGGAGTGGGAGAAGCGCTTTTTGCAGTTGGAGCACTCATATGGTTTCTCACCTGCAAATGGGAAATAGGAAGTGGAAATATGATGAGATATTCATTTAGTGTGCAAATCTTCATTCAGTTTTTTCTAATTAACTTCTACTCTCATCTTCTTGAGCTATGGCCTCATCCACATGGCTGAATTAGTCAGTTATGAAACAGGCCTGAAACAGTGAGCTATTATAAAACAG
The DNA here is from genome assembly GCA_016801145.1 of Umbra pygmaea. Taxonomy (NCBI): domain Eukaryota; kingdom Metazoa; phylum Chordata; class Actinopteri; order Esociformes; family Umbridae; genus Umbra; species Umbra pygmaea. The sequence goes on along the minus strand of JACXGM010002896.1, from coordinate 18,139 downwards.
AATGACTCATTTACTGACAGAGGCCAAAAGGGAACATTATCAATTTTACTCTTATGGCATAAGCCCTCTCAGTCATCTAGCGGCAGTCACATGAATATATTTTAAATAGGTGGGTTTAACCAGTTTGGCTGGGCTTAGTACCTACCGCTGTGAATGCGTAGATGCTCCTTCAAATGGTGCTTGTATTTGAAGGCTTTTCCACACTCGGTACATTTGAACTTGCGATTACCAACCCCTTCATTCAGCAGCTGGGGCTGTGGATGAGAAAGACAGGGAGTTTTCACATCAGTGCTACCTGAACATGTTGTCTTAGAGTGGGAGTTCACAAAAGAACATGTCGCAAATGAACCAGATATTGGGGAAGATTTCAAGGTAGCGGGCCTTGACAAGGAATGTACTGTAATGAGTTTGTTGGAAATTCAACAGCTGGCTACTTTGAAACACAAACACTCCCTCACAAAACTTAACTAGATCTAAGTTCAGGGGTTTTGCATTTTAAATTGTGTGTTTAAAACAATGAATCACGAAAGCAACTCGTCGATCGATTTCGAGAGTACAGTGTGGGTGGAGTTTTTGTGTTTTTTTCAAAGGTAACTGTTTAGTGTAGGTGCATTTCCTGCAATTGAAATTCAAATGAGTGCAGATAACAAACAACAACAATGTCTTGGGAGTTAAATCTGCCACAAAAAACTTAATGAGAAAGATGTGGGAGATGTTCATGTTGAATGGGAAAATGTTCCATGCTCCCCACAATAAATCCCATTTTTACTAATGCTTTTTCAGGAATCCATCCACTACGGCTATGTGTGAAAATGTGTGATTGTGTATGGTGTTAAGACATTCCTAAAGCAGGTGACATTTCAGGTTAAGGCATGTGATTAGAGTTAGGCTACAGAATGTGGCTTACAGGAGACTACTTTGTGAAAAATATAGCTATCTGAATATTTCGGCCAATGGCTGACATGGAACCTGCCTTCATAACCAAATGTGTGAATATGTACCCTGTGATAAACAACATCTCCATTACCTAGGATAAGCAGTGTAGCAAAACACACACATCTGCCCCAGAAGCACTCAGTAGCTCTCAAATCAACCCCCCCGCGCAATCCGTAGCACCAAAGTAATCAAAATGACCTTCCGCAAGATTCTTGCTTGAACTCTTTAAACTGGAGAGGAAGTACACAAATAAACAAACACTTAAAGTCATTTGAGGATTATGATAGTCCAGATCACTGGGGAAAATACCATCTGCTCCTATTTAAGTCAATCTGAAGGGTGGGTGGGCAGGTGAGGTGGTTGAGAGCTGAAGGGGGTTCTGGGGCAAGAAGTGGGGGGACGGTTCACTGCTTCTATTACAGTGAGCTCAGGGCAAATGACAGTTTTCAATCTGACATGCCTAATTCAGGAAATCTAATTTGTAATCACAGTATAATTGGAAAATTTAAGGATTCCACTGCGTATTTCCATGGTCTGTTATAGAAGATATTTGTAGATTCCATTTAGTACATAAAAAAATATTTAGTTTTGTATTTTATTGTTTATGAACGGCTGGTTTTAAATTGTTGAACTGACTCCCTGGTTGTACATACGAAATACATACATACCGGTAATAGATGCTCTGCTTACCCAAAGCACTGCTTATCGCTGCTTATTAAAACCATAGGAAATGGTCCATATCTCTAGCACTATCTTTATGAGTGCTAATTTCTAATCAAATCTGTTCCAGTTCCAGCAACAGCTGATGTAAAAAGTCAGATGGCCTGAGGAAGGCAATATGCTAGCACATCCCACGCGTGCCTCACTGTAGGCGGAAGCTTGGGGGAGCACAACAAAATGCAGCTGCGAACAAGCAGTGCGGGGTCTGATTTTTTGAAGAACAAGAGCTCAGAGGTAACATGTTTGATGTGAGAGGAGTAGAGGACGATAGGAACAGGAAATGAGAATAATCATTCACTCAAGAGAATATGATTCTCCATGCAGATGATAAGTGCATCCAGTCACCATGACGATGTCATTAAACCCATTATAATTAACAAAAAAAAATTAAAAAGGAGTAAAAAAATAGGGAAGGGCAGTGAGCTCTGACTGACCCACACAAGGACACAACACTGTGTGATATCAAACCAGGATGGATAAAAGGCTATTAGGAGGGAAAGAGAATAACATGGTATATCTGTCTGTCTTTTTGTCTTACCTGATCTCTCCCTGGCTTGTGCATGGCCATATGTCTCTCCAGCTGTGTGCGGTGGGAGAAGCTCTCACTACAGAGCGGGCAGGGCACGCTCTCTTCGTTCTTCTCGTGGCGGTACTTGATGTGCTCCTTGAGAGATGTCAGCCGCTTGTAGCCACGGTCGCAGTAAGGGCAAGTCAACAGTTGGGCGAAAGCATCTGGAGTCCCTGGTGAAAGGTCTGTCCAGGGGGAAAGAAGGGGGGAGGGGTCAGAAGGCCAGCTAATCGACACTGATGGGTGCTTGGCCAGACTGCCAACTAATAAGACATTTGGAAAACTCACTACTCTGAGTAAAGGCAATTTAGGTGGTTTAATTTGAATGACACTTAAAATGCTTTCTGTAAATATGTTTTTTTTTGCATCCTCACCATTTTCGTTTTCTTCTTGCCCAATGGCTTCAGGGGTGCCGAGTCGCGTCACTTCCTCTGGGGCTTCTGGGTAAATGATGGCAGTGTCTCCGCGCTGGAGGTACTCCGCAATACTAGCTGAGTGGCCGTCATTCTCCTCTAGTTTATTACGCTTGGTGAAGTAGTCATCAAGCTCCAAAACTCCATCCATACCTTTGCCTGTTTAATAGGAGAAACAGAGACGAATTAAAACATTGCTCTGTCCTCCATCTTGGGAGATGTGCTGCAAAGCCTCAGACAGGAAACAGACGGGTCTCTAAATGTGATGAAGGACACGGAGAGAGGAAAGCATTAAGCCACTACTTAGAAGGGAGTATACATTTAAGTTACCATTAATGATGTCATGTAATGGCTTCTACAAAGAAAAATCGGAGACAATTCCATCATTAAGTAATGTTCTCAAACCCTCTTAAACGGTGGGGGAAAAAAGCTTTTAAACATTTGAACTTAAATATTTCCTTGTGTAAACGGGTAATTGGTTTAAGTTGCAATTCGATTTGTGGGTTTATAGATCTCACTTAAGTTTCTCTCTACATAATTTAAAGCAATTTGATTGTGAGCAAGATAATGTAGGGTTTTATCTGCTTAACAGTCAGCGTTTGGATAATGGTATATCAGGTATCTAATGCATTAATCAGATGATTTGTTAACATGGCTTCCTTAAGGCCTGTTTGTGTTTTGATCAGATCATTACTATTGGCTTGTTCGCTGTACGCAGCTGTGCAACAGATTTGGCTCATCCTGTCTTTTTCAACTGTAAACAACCTTAAAACAGTGGAGGAAAAATGTCCCCACAAGGGCTTGATCCCTTGTAGTTACATTAGGCAAGGTTTGTTGATAAAATGCCCAATTGCAAAGAGATTCTGACTCGCTGCAAGGGCAAACTAACATTTTATTGTCTTGTTGTAAACCAATTTGAAAGTACATGAACCAAACAAATGAGATTTAGGTCAAAACTCAATTTTACAGCAAGATGCGATTTGCACTCTCACTCAACCTACCAATGTTTGCTTTTCTTTGCTTCTCGCTTAGATGCACATGGAGGGACATGTGGCTGTTGCATGACTTACATGACTGTGTATTTCCTGTTAGGTAATGCTATGTCACCTGCTGCCAAAGGATTAGCATGTATCTTCCAAGCGTGTGGCTGTTGGGGATTTTAAGCCAGAATGGGAAGTTCTATTAAACACGATGGTTCCATTTAAGGGGCTCAGAGTGGGACTCACCTGTACCATTTCCAACTGAGGCAAAGGAGCCGCCTGGGCCCATGGGTTCATATTCGTCCTTACTTTCATCTGTGAAGGAGAGGAGAGAAGCATTCAAAATCGCAACTGTGGCTAATACAACATTCAATAAACACGACCACGGTTTACCACTCAATGCCGAGTCAATGCCGACTGGAATGTGCATAGCGCACGCTGCCCTGACAATTCAGTTAAGAAATCCCTCGTTCCTTTTAGCCACGGCTCGTAATATGAAGGTATTTTCCAGAAAATGAGGCAGGACAAGGAGTGGACATATAGTGTGCCTATTGTGTTTGTTCCTCCTGCCTCAGCTCATGTGACTCCTCAACAGGAGTCACAAGTATCATAAGCCTCCACTTCAAAGGAGGGGTATTCACCACCGCTGGTGGGGGGGCAAAGGAACAGACTCCTTTTCTCCTCTCTCCCCTTTTTATTGCAACAGGTTACTTTTCAAAACTTCCTTCCTCATAAGCAGCAAGTCTCAAACAGGAACCTTATGCTTCTTATACCAAAATACTCTTGTTATGAGTCAAGAGGGTCAGACGGTAATAGACACAACTTATCAAAAACAGGATTTATGTCTTTGTCAACTGAATATCGACTGATTGATGGACAATGTTTTTAGAAGTAGCTTCTTGAGTTTGTAAACAATTAAAGACTATTTTACTAAAATATCTATTTTCACGATTAAATGTACCGTAGCGAAGAAGTGAAGTAGCACAAAGAGATTTCCTCACCACAAAGACAACTGAAAATATGGGCCTTTTCTAATGGAGAATATTATGTTGCTTCGCTTTGCCCTAACTACAGATTTAATGGGAGGAGAATCACTGCCAGACTTTTTAGAATAACCTAAACTCCGCCAACATGGGGACTTTTTGTGGGTTTCAGGCCTCAGAGTAAGGACAAAGGCATGTGAGTCACGCCCTTTGCCACTGTCATAGAATCTAGTCACTGTACTCAAGTGTCATTCTATTTTCAGTTGGACTCTCCTTCAATACACATACAGTACACATCTACTGTATCTGAAATGTGAAATATAAAATGGAAGCTTAATGTGTTTTCAGTAGTATTTTTTTCCTAGAAAGGCAAGATGGCGGTTACAGTAAATTAGCATTTCAGTTCTGTTTGTGGTAATTCTGTTTCGACCCTTCACACATTCTCGATGTGACTCAAACTGCCACAGCTCAGGACTGCTTCTTCTTTTATTCTTCTTTTTTTTCAGCACTTTGAAGTGACACCCAAGACTTCTTCATCTGTTAGCTAATTTAAATTGACAATAAAATATATATTTTCATTATTACATTGTACCTATTGGCTGTCAAATGCCAGTTCAATAAAACCAATTTGTAAAGAGTGAGTTTAGCCTTAGCTATAATGGACTGGAGCAGATGTGTTAATCTGGCATTGATTTCTTTTACAGCTTTCTTAAGACGATCATGATAATAATGATAACATCTACATAAGCTCCCCACATCGGGGCAATTTTCATTTACATTTAGTTTTAGAACATTTTCAAAAAGCTGTTCCTAGTCCATCCTATTTCCCAGATCAGCAGTGCAGCGCACCACAAAGTCATTACCATAGACGGATAGCCAACGTCGGGCCGTTTTTTAAAACTGGGTGTCTCGCATGAGTTCTCTTTGCACTCTGTATCTGTCAGGCAGCCCTAGAATGGTGGGCCTATTATGCATGTAAATGGCCATCATAAAGCTCCAAATTTCATTTAGGGCTGTTAATGAGTCCTGCAAAAGCCTGGCTCCCCCTTAACGATCCCGTTTGGCTCCTAATTAAAAGTATTTGTCTTTGCAGCCCTGGCGACACCGGTTGTCCCGTCACTGATGCAGATGAGTTGGAGTGGGAGGAGGGCATGGAGAAAGATAAAGTGCATGTGTGTGTGTGTGTGGGGGGGGGGGGTTGGTCACATGCACTACTTGCTCATCATTGATATCTCTTTCCGTACAGTGCAGCCAAACGGGAGAATTAAAGAACATCTTGGTTACGACCTATTAAACTGAGTTTAAGAATTATATTAGGTTGTTTTCTTAAATATGTACAGGAATACATATATCAATAACAATGACAGGCTGGCTGTTTTATGGCATTTCATATGGAAACTAAAACGCTGTGGATCGTTCTGCTCTGCCCAGACCTCGAGTACACTGAACCTTTCTGAGTTTAGTTTATTCCTCGGAAAGTATTTGAAAACAATGAGACAGTTTACATGCTTTTGCTTTGCCAAGAGAACGAAATGAGTGAAGTGGGAGAATGACGAGAGGTCAGTGGGGCTAGAGAGTGTGAACAGTCCATCAATGTGTGAGAGAGAGGGAGGTTTGGTGGTTTTGCGACTTGAAGTGCTGACTATATTTCAGCAGAAACATGTCCCAACAGACTAAAGCAGTATGTTAAACTCTACAATCTCCTGTCAATCTCACAGTGCTCCGAAAATAGGACAATACACAGAGTAAAGAAGAAAGGCACTGCCCAAGATCAATCTATTTTTTCTAAACTGAAGAGGGAAATGTACTCTATTTTGATTTAGGTGCGTGATATTATTTTAGGGTCGTACTGCAGGTGTGTTGAGCTGATGTTGTGGTGCTTTTGTGTTATTGATTTACAAGTGAGGTCGGTTGCCTGTTTAGTGATTTACATTCTGTGGTTTTCCTAAAGGGTGGGATCACTTACCATTCACACTGAGGTGTCTATGTGGGTCGTCTCCCAGGCGCCAGAGATGGTGTTGGTTCTGCCTCCCTTCTCCACCCTCTGATCCCTCATCTGCACCATCCCTGTAGGACAGCAGAGCATGACCCACCCTGGGTGAAGCCTCCAGGTTGGGCACGCCGGCCGCGGCAGGGCTGCCAACCTCATTCCCATTGGTCAGATCGTTCTCCTCCGAGACCAGAGTCCTGTCATCCTCGTCCGTCTCTGACCCTGTCTCCACCACATTCTCATAGTTCAGCACTGCAAAACACAAAGGAAACTGTTAGGTTTCTAAAACAACATCCGCCTAAACTCAGCTCTAGCGGCAGGCGCTAAGGCGGCGGAGGCAAAAATCACATTCCTGCACTGAATCGTTTGGGGAGCTTTTTATACAACACAGCCCAGACACCCTAGGGACCCAGGCAAAATGGCTTGTAAATATTACATCCCTGAATGTTGATAACGTTTGGTTGATTTTGATTCAGGCTAATCCCAAAGGCCGTCATGGTAACCTATAAATATGTCCACTTTGGTATAGCTGAAAACCTTCTGAGAAAGGTGCATGAGAAAGAGAGACATGGGCCTGACTGAGAAAGAGGAGGGGAGAAGAAATAACACACAAAACATTTTTTTAAAAGCCATGACATCATGGGAACTATACACAGGAAAAGGGGCCCTCAGGGCTGGAAAATGGAGCACAATTTTCAGGTTCATTTTGAGTTCTATGTGCGCTTAATAAAACAATATTTCACCAGGCTCTCATGTGCGTTATCTCTGGAGGCCGCTGCCAACTCCTGAAAACAAGTGGGAAGTGGCTAAAACCCAATGCGTTTTGAAGTCGGTTGCTTGTTGGGAGATATTATTTGTGTCCCGGTTTTTCAAAAGCCTGAACCTTTGCATACTAGCGGCATGCCATTCCCGTAGACGTTCTCATGGAACATAATTCAAAATACTTTTTTTCCACTCTTCCCCTTTTGGTACATCAAGATTAGGCTTCACATATCTGTTCATAATATGATCTTTGTCTGAATGTATAGTTCGGCACTTGCCTCCGGGACAACTGCGCAACAGGTGCAAATTAAAAAGGGGCAGCCACGATGGGGTGGGCTGAATCTGCTGACCTGGGCTGAATACCAAGAGCAGTGGCGGGGGTGGAGGGCGTGGGACAAAACCCTCTTTAATAAGAGGTGTGACCACAAGGATTTAGGGGGAGTTTAGACAGGGTAATGCCCTCTCCGATCAAAAAAAAAAGAAAGACACACAGAGAAAGAAAAGGCTGAAAAGTGAGATGTGAAAACACGTTGTGTGGTCTAGGTATAGGTTGGATATAATATGATTTCATTCAACGTCTTAACCTCCCTCCTCCCTCGTTCCTCACACACCCTCCCCTCTCCCTCCCCACAGACCAGCAACAATGGTCGTTTTGCCTTTTCGCTGTTCGGAAAGGCCAGTGAAAAACCAGCTAGCATCCTGTCTACATACAAAAGTGTTTTTCGTTCTTTTCATATAGACGTGCATCTGTTATTATGACACCGAAAATATGTTGGCACATTGGTTTAATTTAATATCCCATTTATTTTTATATATCCTAACTCATTAAAGACAAATGTTTAAGGGGTGAAAATAAAAACAAAACTCAGATATTTGGCCAGTGTGGGGCTGTTTTGTATTTGCGCTGAGATGGGCCATAGGAAGACCAAAAAAAGCCAGTGACCTCCCAAACAAAAGCAATTCTTTGCACTGTTTGCCTCCCAGGTCACATGGGTCTGGCTGTGTGGCAGATGTCACAGGAGTCTGAACTAAAGCTACAGGCCTGGGTTTTCTGTTGTTCTGTGTCTCCAAATCAATAGTTTGGCATGGAAATCACTTCAGAAACACCACCTGTATGTACAGTCTTTCATTACTCTTGATGGTTAAAGAGTTAACTCACTCTTTTCTGTAGTTTTTACGGAACATAAGTTACAACAAGCCGAAGCCCACAGAGTGAGTGTGTTTTGTCTCCGGTGACATCTTTGATGGAGCGCCCACCCTTCGCTCTGTCTTGCCGCACCTCCATTGTGCGTGGAAGCGCCGCCGTTCCGACCTGCTGATCTCACAGAGATTCATTGTCTCGGCCCGTCACCTCTCCACCGATCGATCCTTTGTGCTCATTCAAGAAGCCGGAGACAAAGCAGCGACGACGCTCGCTATTCTCCTCAGACCGCTCGTTCCCTCTGCTGCTCTGACTCATTGCTCAGCTTAGGCGTTCCACAAAGACAAATTAATCTTGACCCCTCCCTAGCTGCTTTCGTCATCTCCTCTTAAATTTTACTCCAGTCAGATTCTGAACAACAGCATGTAAATTAGAATGACTCCAGCTGTTTGATTTTATGACCAACAGGTTCCAGGCAGGTGGTTGTAAGTGGACATCGATAAGTGTTGCTTCACATTGGCAGGTTTTGCTGGCAAGAGTAACATGTTCTACTGGGAATAGCTGCTCAGTCTCTGAGTAGGATGAGGTAGAATGATATGTTGGTTGGCCGATTATTACCAAGCCCTTTCACTTTGTCCACATTATGTACAAGAAAATCAATAGTTGAGGTTAGGTGGAGCTGCCTTACAGTGCCGTACACCATTCATATTAAATGATGTTACAGTAATCGTTATTTGAATATATTGAACAGATACGCTGCCTCCTATAAAACAGGAATTCCAGTAATGTGACCATTATCTTCAACTGTTAACTGCCATTATAATCGAATGACCTTTGACCAAGCTTGCTCTTGATGCATGTAAATGCATTATTAACAGGTGCATTCCATACCTGTCACAAATCATATGGATTCCGTAATGGCCATTAGCGCCTCTCTCGCAGCGTGTCCCAGGGTTCAGCAAAGACCACACCTGTCCTTGCTTTGCCTGAGGCAGCCTTCCTTTACCGTTGTCCATTTTAAAAAGCCCCACAGTGGAACAGACATCAGAAATAGCCCTGGCTTGTATGCCAGAAGACTAGTATCCACTCCATATAGTCTCCTTTTCTTTATCGCTTTTCTTTTCTCCTTGCGGCTCCATGACAAAGCGGTTCCATATTCATACATGGACCCGCCGGTGTGTGTGTTTGATATGAAAATAAAAACAGAGACAGGTTTCAGGTCTTTTTCTTGTTCCAGGTAAACCATTCCCGCGTCTTTTCTCCCGTCTGCCGCTTCGACTGCCTGGGTAATGAGAGATGAGGTGGAAGCTACCGGAGAAACACTGCTCTCTCTATTCTACCTCTCTCTCTGTCTGTGAGTGGTTCAGATCACCTGAGTGAACAAATGAAGGGGGGAAGGGAGGGAGAATGTAGGTAGGGAAGCGTTGCCTGACTGCGATGGAAAGAAGGTCGCTGCCTAGCGGCTACAGGGTGGAAGTCTCCAGCATCCATGCGCTAATTTGTAAACACATACACTATGTTTATTTCACACACAGGGAGTTGAAGAATATGAATGTAGAAACACATTGTGTTATAAAGACTAACCTACAGTGTGAAAAATATGTTACAGAACAACTCTGAGGGAGGTGAACCTGATTGGTTTATCCTTTCAGTTGCCAGTCCATTGTTTATCTGTGGTGCGATGGGCGGACACGGCTTGCGGGTCAGTAGCCGTCAGCAAGCAGGACGGTGATGTGGAACAATGAAAATAGACCTCTGTTAAAACACAGACTGAAAACTCTGTGATGCATAGGCCATTACGCCAACCAAAGACTGTGTCCAAATCTGTGCGTGTGTGTACTCATGTGCGTCTGGGGTGTGCCAGCTTGGAGGATGGGGGTGTTTCCACTGGCCAGTGTCTGCCCAGAGCCGGCAACAGTAGCCTGCCTCTAATTGAATTAAACTCCCATTTATCTCCGGGCTCCTGAGCAACAGGCTGGAAGAATAGAGAGAGGAAAAAGAGAGAGGGAGCAAAAAAATTCTCAGAGTTTTACTCGAAACGCCCAGACGGCCCACCTTTTCTCCTCTCTCTCGCCCCCTCCCTGCTGCCATGGAGCCACCATCTGTGCTCTGCCTGTGCACATGTTATTCCTCTCTACAAATGTTCAATGCCCCCCCACCCACACAAACACACACACATTCATACACAACAACACGTAATTACACACGCGCACACCGTCAACGAGCCCTTAGTGTAGCCAACACATAAGACTGAAGTTAAAGTTGAAAGAACCCCATCATAATCGTTCATGCTGGCTGAAGACAAAGCTACAGACAAACAAATCTCTTGACAAATAAAAGCCAAAAACAGACAGAAGGTCCTCGCACTGAAATGGTCACACGAGAAACACTTCAGGCTAACTTTAACCTGACGCTCAACAAGTCAGACGAAGGAACTTAAGACCAGGTAAGGCAGAGTAAAAACCAAAGACATCATGAGGAAATCATGTGAGGATAGAGATTGATAATTCCAGACATAAACTAGATTGCTTTTTTTCCCTGGGTCAATTAATATGCAAATCTCAGAGCAGATGCTCAGCATTCAAACGCCCCCCGTGTGATACTGGCCTGTCCATCAGAAGTGTTACAAAACCAAACACATCACAGGCTTTTCTCAGGACAAACGACGCTACCGGGTTGCAAACCTACACTGAATCCATTGCCCTTCTGTCATGAAAGGCCACCGCCCTCTAAAACTTTAATACCAGTCTGGTTTTCAGCCATTCCTCTGAATGTGGCTTGGATATAATAAACTGACAAAATAACTGTGCAGATCAATTTAGGCTTTTCATTTGCTCTCTGATGTCGACCTGAATTCACTTAACTAAATGGATTTTGCTCTTGGCTGCAGGTTAGCCATCGATTTTACGCTAATGCTATTTTTGGTGCGATGACGAAGTGCTCCATATTTGGCATTGATTTTAGCATAAAATCAAACCCAATAGTATAAATAATCCTTGTTTTGACTACATTTGTACATCTGCCTAAATTGTGGCTTGCTACATGTTCTCATGCTGAGGCCGAATGTGATTTTCACCTTTGGAGGCTGTATGGTGCAGATGGCCACAGGAGGGGCCATTAGAACATTATGGGGGTTTTAAACCATGTTTCACAATCAGGAAGACAGGTTGCTCATTAAATATGCAGTGAAGGAGAGGGTGGAGTTTCACCTAATCTGACTGCCACGTCAAAACACGACCCTGCTGTCAAGGTAGCAATCCAGCACGAAAAAAACATTTAATAATCATAGACCCACACTGAAAGGAATTGATGAAAAGTGAAAATCTAACCTGTAAACAATATTTACCAAAAGAAAGATTTGCATTATTTTTCTCTTGTTCTGTAGTCATTCTGAATTCTAAATTTCCTTCATCAATATAGCCTAATAATGTTGCCATACACTGCACACACAGACACAGGAAGCTGAAGACGGCAACAATGCGCATCTAACAATGGCCGTGTTGTACGGATGGCCTGTGCCAGGTTGTTTCTGCTGCCTGTTCCAACTCTGCACCACCTGCCCGGCTGTCCTGGCGCTCCGCGGATTAACCGAGGCTCTTTTAACTCACTGGGGAACTCTGAACAACTGTCCTCTACGCTGCTGAGTCTCAGTTCACATTCTACATCCTCCCTGCCGTCATCAATTAAAATAACTGCTATGACGTGAGCCTTGTTGATCACACTCACAGTCGTATGTGCACGAGTAGGGGTGTATGTGTTTGTGTGAGAGACGTTCGAGTGAAAAAATAAATCACCTGGGCTAAATGTATGCAAATTCCGAAGAATACATGCAATCAGTGTGAAATTAATTTATCCGAAGCTGATTAGGAGCATTAATAAATCTATCGTGGATGCTGCATCTATCTGATATTGCCTCGTTCTTCCCTTAAGATTAATTAGGGCCCTACAATAACATACGGTGCTGCTGGTGCAGATTACTGTAAGCCTCCTTCTCCTTTATGAAGAGCTAAGCAAAACCTAAATTGCAATTAAATATTTGCACCAAGACTTTGCGTAGCTGTTTTCTGTCTCTGAAAAGAGAGTGTTGGGCATGAGGGGGCATCTGTGGTTTGGTCTATGGTAGCTGCAGAAATACCCTGCAAGACACCAGCTGCCTGTGTAGGCGGAAGCCATACAAATAGGTCAGTTTTTGTATGTGCGTGCGTCTGGGCTTGCATGCGTGCGTGCATGTGTGTGTGTGTGTGAGAGTTACTGTAGTAGTCTGTGGAGGTCCCACTGATAACGACTGTGCAATGATGAGCAACAGCCAGTCAATCCCAGCACCAGTTTAGGTCCTGAATGTGAGCAGCTCTTTGACATGTAAATGAGAGAGTAATGCACATCTGTTATCCCCACACGCACACACTCTGCCAGGAGGCTGTCACCTGAATAGCCACCCCACCAGGTACCGAACAAGAGAGCAGGCTTTCCTTCTGTCCCTTAACCCCCTGCCCTCTCTCCCCTAGCAACCCCAAAGGCTTGGTGACCTATGAACTCTAAGGGCATTTACACCATAGCGGCACCACGCTGCTATATGATCTACCAGTCAACCTGGACAGGATATCTGTTGTAAAAGGACACCTCTTATCTATAACCACATTCAGCCGTTCAGTCCATGGCTGAATGTGTGCACGAGTGATTACGATTCCTGAAAGGTGATAATTACAACAAGTGGATAATTAGGAAGCATCTTAGGCCACTTAAACAGAGCTCAGGCTAGCACGCTGCTAAGATAGCGAGTCCAGTTTTACCATAACCACACACACATATACACACTTACCCACACACACATAAACTCATGCTTGCTGTAGCCATAAACAGTGCTCCAGGACAGACGATTATGAGCTGTGCTCCAGTAAATATTGGAAGCACCATTGTCCCTGTCACTTCCTTTGGGAGGCCATGGAGTCAATGAAGACTTGTATTTTCCTCTTGGGGGTTTCGCCAGTGAGAGAGCCGCAGATCAAATAATCCACCCAGGTGGAAGCAGGCCATGTTACTGCCCTCTCAGGCATCATCACGACTGAAGTGGTTTGTAGGATGGGAAAGACACACATTAACTGTGGCCTTGTGTGCTCTAATGTGAAAACAGGACCCTATAAAGAAGCTCAGATAGCATTAGGATAACCGAACAGTCTATGACCTACACTGTATAATGAGTGGAACCTTTAAGGTTTGTCCACAAGTTTTCGTATGAAAGTCAGAGATGACGGGCACTGCTGGAAACACAACCTTGTAAAGACGTCTTGGCACGCTTAACCTGATCATTTCGCATCAGACGGGGGAATCTAAGAATGGAGATGAAGTCTTACTGTAGGAGCCGGCTTCAGGAGAGAGAAGAGCGGTGCAGTTGGTTTCCATCGTCAGCCAACCTGTTGGCTGCCTCAACTGTCATTATGGCTATCATACGCAGCCTTTTCCTGATGCGTTCTACCATTTTAAAAACAAAAAGGAAAGTCGCTCTGTAATTCATCTATGGGACTGAAAGGCAGGACGACAGAGCTGACTGGACTAGGCGCTGACCGCAGCCAATGAGTTCTGTTTTCCTTTAAATTCAACCGACCGGGGAGGAGGAGCAGGCTAGTAGGGGTTAGAAGGTTTGGGGTGCTGTTCTGAACTTCCAACATGCCAAGAAAAATGTCATAGAGCTCCATATTAAAAAGTGAGATTTTGGCCGTGCTCAAAGGTGGCTCCTTATTCCTGAAGAAAGCCCCTTAACAGTAAACCTCCTCTGTGTTCGAGAGGCCTTTTCCGTTGGTCGTCTAACATGACAGCCCGACATGGGCAACAATCAGCAACTCGCAGGGAAAAGTGTTTGGAAACAGCTAAGGAAGAAAGAACAAAAAGGAACGTGTATTTTGCCCACACATTTGTTCGTTTCTCTGCTGCCCTCTTTATGTATCGTGTAGTTCCAACCCGTCATGTGTTGGTATCCAGACGCTCGGTGTGTTCTTATCAACGCTGTTGCCTGTGTGGAAGGTGTGACAGTGAAAAAGTGAGTTCCTCTTTGAAAGTGCCACTGGACGTGCGCCATGTAAAATGAAACCCTTCTGAGGGGGACCTAATCAGGTTTTGCCACCTGGAGTTGGGCCGGCTGTACTAGAAGGAACGTTAACTGTATAGCCCACCCGCCCCCTTCGTTCCTAACCACCACAACCACTACTTACATAAGACTCTCATAACACAGGTACGGAGGAGAAACAGACAGCTACAACCAAACAACTGCACTAAGAGCATAAAATGTTGTAGAGAATAGTGTAGGATTCGGTGATACTGTGTAACGTGTTATTGTGCCATCTTTAATAAAGGCTTATTCAATGAAGCTCTGTGTCTTAAATGTTTTTATCAGTTCTGTGTGCGTAGGCTATTTGACAGTTACAAAACCCAGCCCTCGCACCTCAAGGGGCCGGTAACATTTCTGCAACGGTGAGTCGCTGATTACATAAAAAAACGCTGTGTTTCCCTGATAACACTCTCTGAGATAGATAGCAAGTGGGCAAGTGTGTGTGTGTTGGTGTGTGTGTGTGGCAATGTATCGAAGCCAAATGGAAGGTCAGAGGTGTGAAGCGATCTTTCTCCTTGTCTTTCTGTTGCGAAACACAATTAGTCAGGCCTTCAGCTATTTTTTAAGCACACAAGGGATTTTACAGGCAGCTGTGTGTGTGTTTTGTGCGTTTGCATGCCTCTGTATGTGTGTGTACGAATGTGAGTGAAAGTGGAAACAAGATATTATATAAAATAATGTATAAATAAGTACTTCACCACAGAGAAGGTAAAAACTTCCCTTTACAACTTATGGACATGCTCTACATTCAGTATTAGATCAAAACTAATCTCTCTGTAAGCATTTAATAAATCATCAACTACTGGAAAGCGTGGTTGGAAAGAGTTACAGTACCCTTACCACACTGAAATAGGTTGCCTAAAAGAAGACTGACTTAACTTCAAGTTAACCTGAATAATGTATGCATGCATACACTTTTGGCAATGATGAGGACATTTCAATCTTCACAAGCAGATCATCAGCTCCTCTGGAGGGACAGTGAAGAAAGCCTTCTTCCAAAATTACTGAATTATTTATTTATAATTTTTACAAAAGGAAGTAAAGGTTTGGATGTGAAATCAGCCTTCTTCCCTTTCTAAATCATAATATTACAAAACCCAGTCGACCCAAAATCTACCACACACAATCAAATAGGAGAGCTGTTTAAATGGTACAATGAATCCATTAATTAGGCAATAATTCATGATTACAGGTGTTCCAACACATTTGTATAAAAGCACAAAACAAACACTGTGAGCCTGGTACACTATATTCCAAACCTGTGTTGCACCTCTCTGTGCCTGACTTTCTGACACTTTAGCTAGCCTGGCTCCTCCAGGTCTGTCCTCAGTGGCCCCTGTAGAACCACAATCGTCAGCTGGGCCTAAATAATGTGAAACATGATCTTGTTTGTGGATGATCTTATTTGTGAACCTTGGCTGTTAGACATTTCCCTCAGGTGTGCAGAGTTTCATTCTGCACCATTTAGTGGGCTAGCTCAGAGCTTTTTGGCAGGATGTCGAGAGGAGATATGGAATGATTTTAGCACGAGGGCTGATTATGGACCCCAGAGTATGGCATCTATTTTTTCTTTTAGTTCCATTTCAACTTTCAGGCTGGTGTGAGAGAAACGAAACAGCATTTTTTGATATTCTTTCAAACATGACCGTATAAATATACTGTGTTTTTGGGTGTGTAATTTAACTCAGCGTTATAATAACATTCTGACACACCAAACGTAATATTGTCTTCAAGACAGCGCTCTAACAGAAATGTCCTGTTTTTTTAATGAGAGGGATGACAAGAGGCAGTGTGATTAAAGTTGAGGGTTCCAAATGATCCCCTGTTCCCGTCATAGTGCACTATTTCGGCCAGTGCTCAACTTGAACAGGGTGCAATTTGAAAGAGAGTCTGAGGGCTTGGGACGGGGGAGGGGATTGGGGCAGATTACTTGTTTGACAGAATTTGCAATTATCCCAGGATGAATCATGACAAAGATAATACATGCACCCTGCCTCATGAATATTCTAGATTGGCCACTCCCTGATCCTAACGAGGGAGCAGGCCTTTAATTACCATTGATGGCTTCAACCTCATCATCACACATTGAAACGCAGGAGCATTCGCACACAGGAGTTCTCTTTCTCGCACACACACATGCACACACACATGCTGTGTATTGCTTCAGAACACTACAGTTCCTCTCCCTTTGGCCAGACAATCACCAGGCTTGGCAGCATTGTTGCATGTTGCAAGGCTGTTATACTTCCTGGAACACACAGTTTAGAGTAGTGAAACTAGCTGCTTTTGCTGATGAGGTCAGTTTGGCTTCAGCTCATGAGACCTGCTTGACCAACAGTGCTTAAGTTTGAAGTGAACTCAACTATTGAGTGAGCCAAGACTGCAGTCATAATCTGTATCCAGGCATGTGAACACCCTGCTTACCTATACTGGGTCATGGGTGTGTCCAGGGCACAGAGAACGAAGACCTCAACAGCACTGTCATGACCAAAATACACATTGCAAAAAAAAAGGCTGGCATGAACCGTTGACATAGGCTACATTCTCCGCTTTAATAACCGCAACTCTCCCTGAGACGCATACTTATCGTAAACACATACAGTTTCTTTCATCACTACTGCTAATGGGCATGTAGTCATCTTTATCGAGGACGTGAATGTGTTTACGTTAGATTAGATGATGAGCAAAACAGTGAGATGAATTTGCTAGCCACCTGGACATGCCATAAAGGGCCAAAACTGTTTATGGTGTACTGTATATTGTCTTGTTGAGTATGGCACCATGAGAGTAACCTAATGTCAATTCACATAGAACATCAATAAGCGTCAGCCTCACATAGACATCAATAAGCGTCTGCTACTACACCCTCCTCCACTCTACTATGTGACAGTAATCATTGTCAAACTGGCATGAAGGGCATAGGAAACGAGGTGCATGGCTGTATGTCAATTCTAATGGATGTGGACTGCCCTACTGTAGGTCAGAGCATTTTGCCCTGTGGTGCCACCTTTGGAGTGACAGATGTGTGCATCCTCCATGTGACCTGGGAAAACGACCCCTTACAGCCAGAGACCCTCGGGCCCCAATGCGGGTAATTTGTCGCCTGTTCCTATTCTACACCGTGGATGGGGCAGGACGAGCTGAGGTGAGGAGAACTGACAAGCGTTCAGTCCCCAGGGCACAGCTTTCCAGTCAAGTGGATCAGCAGGCTCAGGGATGAAAAAAAATAAAACTAATAAATGACTTATGAATAGTCATTTGGTCCCCCACTACCACACGCAAACCACCTAGACCTCTCTGAGTTTGGCTGTGTCTAGCACATGCACCCTGCTGTCCAATGGCGCTAATTGCGTATGACCTGTTTGAAGACATATTGCATTTAGACGCAGGATAAGGGTGGTAACGTGATGAAGGCGTGGCTAAGAAGTGGATCCAACGCTGAAGCTCAGCAGAGCGTTCGTCTAACCTACAGTTCCATTCCGTGTCTTGTGTAATGTTCTCCGGTTGTCATGGCAGACCTTAGCAAGCAAAAGGAGTGAGAGT